>CAUYRT010025408.1:0-12362 GCA_963574885.1 Lepilemur ruficaudatus | reverse complement strand
AGAATCTGTTACCATAGAATCTAATTCTAATAGCATAGGTTTGTTGCTAACATTAAAGGTGATACCAGCTGAAGAGTGCTAAGAACAGTGACTGAAAGCTCATAAATTTCAATAAATGGGCACTATTACTATTATGATATTTATTTTGCTAAAATACAAGTTGTATGCACCACTCCTCTGCCCACTGACCTATAGTAGTTACTGGTTGCTTGTTGGACTTCTTGAACCAGACTTGAGTAGGCAAGGAGAATTTTATGGTAGAATAGAAATTCCACTAGAAGGTGGTGCCCACCATGTCTTGCTACCATAGATAGCATCTACTATGCGTAGTAACAGGCTTGGGTCTGTTGGTCAACCATTTTCTAAGCATGCACATTGGCCTTGTGACATTCCATTTTCTGAGTTAGAGAGATGAGAGTGTTATCACTGGTGGGATTATGTTGGAAATATGTTCCTTGTTCCAGCAGCACTCAAGATCAAGAGTTAAACTTAATATAGTCTCTTCTCTTTGCTCTCTTAATGATATCAATATCCTGTGTGAATATGTGTGTGTGTTTAATATTTTTGTCTAAATTGATCTTTGTTTTATGATTCCTCTTCTCTTTTAAAAAAAAATCTATAAGTTCAGTTAAATGAACATTACTCAGAATTACTATGTTCTAGACACTGCTAGGTGTCAGGGGTGAGTATAAATGAATGCAGAGATAGATAAAATCGTCTTGGAGCTATTCTCTGTCTAGTGGGAAAGAGGGATAGAGACAAACATGGGGAAAAATTATAAAGGTCATTCAATATTGGATTAAAAATATATGGTGTGTTTATTTATTAAACACCTACTGTAGGTAAGACTATAAGGCCGGGATATAAGAATGTATAAAACACATTCCAAATCACGTAGGAACTTAGAAGGTATAATAACTACAAGATATAGTTCAGAAGAGGTGTCAGATGGGAACAGTGTCTACTAGAAAGTAAGCTCCGTGAGGGTGGGGACTTTATCTATCTTGTTCTTTAATGCATTTTCAGCACTAAGACAGTACCTGGCACATATTAGGTACCTAGCAAACATTTATTTAATGAGTGATGAGGATATTATAAAGTTTTACATTTAATCAGTAATTTAACATAGAATTTAATTCCCAGTTAAAATGAGATTGTTTTTTAGAAGGCAAATGAAAGGAAACGAACAAATTACAAATTTCAAAACAAATTTCAGAAGACATATCATTCAACAAGTGACAGAACATAAGAAAGTTTGGGTTTTTCACTGATTTCTCTGATTGAATGAATTGTTCTAGACATGTGTGTAACTCCAATTCAGGAACCAGAATTGCTGGAATGATTTTCAGTCAGTCTTGTATCAATCGTGGCTCAAGATCTAGAAAGCTATCTGAGCTGACCTGCCCAAGCGATCTTTGATCTCTGTAGAGGAATTCATTCAAGTGCTTGGTCTTGGTATGGTTTAAGTCCCTAATTCTATTAGTTTTTTTTTTAAATTAAGTGTCATTGGTCACATATACTGGAGCTCCACAAGAATTGGACTAGGTCTTAACAATCTTTGAAACCACCTGAGCCCGTGGTATGCCTGTGTGAAGCACCAAACTTACATCTGCCACCACGTGCTTTTAAAATAACTCCAGCCTATTTTTTGAAAGTTGTATATTCTTGTTTTTTCCCCCACCCCTAAACTAGATTGAATGTAGTTTCAGTCTGAAAGGACTCCAGGACCCTCTCTGCTGGCAAGACAGAGTGTCGCTTAGCACTGCCCTGGCCAGTCTTTTGTCCTGTTGACCTTGGCAAAACTGAGCTGGGAGGAGCCCCCGGTGCCAAGAATGGAGGAACCGGGGTTGCATGCCACCCTGCCCAAACCTCTTTAACATTTCCGTGGGCTTGGAGCCAACTTTCCCTCTGGGTTTCATCTCACTGTTTGTAGGAATACAAAGGAACACTGAACCTTCCAGTTAATTCAATACCCCGCCCCCACCTTCCCCTTCCTGGAGAGGATAACAGTTCTGTTGACCATTATAATGCATTTTCTGTCTCCCAGAAATCCACATAGTCATTAATTTCTGCTGCTGACATCAGGAAAGAGGATTATGTGTGTGTCTGAAACTGTTCCCAAAGTGCTCATTAGTCATAGATAATTGAAAAACTGGTAGAGGGAGATTTGGTGTAATAGGAGCCCCCGCCTGTGAAGAGGGACTGCAACCACCAGATAATTGTAGATTCCAGCTTTTGACCGCTCAGACTGAATCTGCCCATCCAAATGGGAATTCAGTGGACGTGAGCCCGAGAGCGCTCAGGGCGATTGCTTTTGTACATCTCAAGGTAAGGATGTACAGCGGGGACAGAGGCCAACCAGATCACAGAAAAGGTGAATTGCCTTTGGTTCTCTTTCCTGCCTTCAGACTGAGGAGCAGGATTTGGAAAAGGTACATTGTATTCTCCTTAACTTGATTTTGTTTTTATTTCAACTTAAGCTGCTTTGTTTTGTTCACAAAAGAAATACAAAGACATGCTATAGCAGAAGCACAAGCAGTAGAGAAGGGTATCCTGCACTGGATTGTAATCCCTGCTGTAACAAAATTCTGTGCATTTTCTCTAGGATTTTTCTAGAAGTTTATGTGCTTCCTTTTTGTAGCCTTTTAAAAAAAAACACACGTGATCATACTCTGAATACTATTCTGTATCTTTTCATTTTCCCTTAATTTACACTGGACTTCATTCCAAATCCATACGTTAATTCAGCTTCATGCATTTTAATGACTGCGTGGGGTTCTGCCGAATAGATGTACCCTAACTTACTCTGGCCAGATTTAAGGGGAAACACCTTTAAAAATATTACACAAGAAATGTATGTTCAAAATAGAACAATTAGAAATTATAGGTTACTGAAAAGCAAAAAAAACACCCATAATTTCTCTACCCAGAGAAAACCTATTTTCTGTATTTTTTAAGCCCCTAGGAATGTATTTTTATAATTCATCCATCTACCTTCTTTGTTTTTTAAAAATAAAAACAATCTGAGCACACACAGCTGAGCTGGCACGGGCAGGTCCTCATTGCCTGGCCATGCCTGAGGTCCCTGGCTGCCTCTCTTGTCCAGTCGGCTCCTCCTAGTGCCCTTGTTGCTAACATATTGAACACCCCAACCATACCATGCTCCTCAGGGGTCCTTACGGTGACCCTACTTTCTCATTATCTACCGTCATCTATTTCCTCAGAGTGTGCAAGCACTAACACCAGCAACTCCCCACTGCTGTTCCACACCAGACCCACCCTGAAGATTCCATTCACTCTCCTGGCCAACCTCAGTTCTCTGGGAACACCCCCACATTTCATCTTTCTAGCATCTTCACAGGGTCCTAAGAGTCTTGAAAGGTTTTCCATCATCTCTGTCCCAGACCACGGTGTGAGCCTTTTGAGGTCAGAGGTGCCTCTTTCGCATACACCCTAGCGCCTCGACCTTGGCACATGGCAGATGGAAATCCAAGTGGGCCATCTTTAGTGCCACTGTTACCGCGATGTTTGTTGGAACGTGTGAATGGGTGGCTGAATGAAGTCCAGAAGAGACTGCAGATGCTCAGGCAGTAAAGTATTGATTAAATCTGAGAAAAGCGATGCTGTGAATAATATGATTTTTTGGTGAAAGAAAAGCCAAACAAGGATTATGTTGGGAAAAGTTGTCAAGGGACACTAATGGTTGCGTCTGCCAGCTCTAATCCCCTCAGTGCACCTCTGGCTGATAAACACGAAGTGTGATTTTGAAGGGGTGATTTCTCAGGGGTTCTCACCTATTTCTACCATCCTCTCTTATGCCAAGCTGTTTCCTTTTGGTCTCTAGATAAACAAAGCTCCTTCCTGCTTGGGGCCCAAATAGACTATTCTTGAAGGCTGTGGTTCCAACTGAAAGATGGGATGTTTATCTTTGTGTATATTTATTTTCCTTCCTAGACCACTGGACTGAGGAGAAGGTTGGCTCACTGCTCTAGGTTAGATTTTCTGGAAGCAGGGGCTGAGACAGATTTGGGGGTACAAGATGTTTGTTTCATGCATAAAAGGAAGGAGGGAGTAGGGCTGGGTGGAGCAGAAGTTGAATCATGATGCTGTCCTGCAACACCTTGGCCAACCCAGCAGAGTTGGGTTGGCCTGAGTGGTGCCCATCGGAGCCCTCTGCCCCTGCTTCCCTGAGTCACCAGGTGCAGGCTGCCCTGGGAAGGGCATGGCCTTGGCAAGGCGGCCTCTGCAGCTGGGGCAGGCCCTGCAGGAGCTGGCAGCTGGAGGCTCACTCTGTCCTTTGTGGGAGAATCTGGGCCATGGTGTCTCCGTCTCCACCATCCTCCCCATATCCAAGCAACCATTATGACCTGTTATTCTTGCTCCACAAAATCTCCACGTCTGCCTCTGTTCCTAGATTTCAATTACTAGTACCTTAATGAAGGCTCTCACCTTTTCTCTCTTTAATGACCGAAATAGTGTCACAGCTGTTTTCCCCATCCCCAGTCTGTCCTCTCCTATAATGCTGCCCAAAGGCACTTTAAAAACCCCACAGATCTATTCACCTTCCTCCCGGATTCCTGTTCCTTCAGTGGTTCACAGTGGCCTTCATGGTTGAGTTCAAGCACCTGGGTGCACTGGGCCGGCCTTCCCTCCAGCCTCCTCTGTCCCCACCCCCACCCACTCCCTTCGCAGCCCCCTTTCCCTTTTTTCTTGTCTTTGCTTAAGATGCTTCCTCTGCAGGGAAAGCCACCTGGGCCTACAGTGTATGATTAGATCCCAGATCTCCTGCCCGCATGCCCAGCACACTCTCTGCACCTCACTCAGCTCTGCAGCCTCAGGCTCTGAGCCCAGAGGACACAGACTCAGATTAAGCTCCTTTATCAACTAAAGTTTCTTTCTAAATTACTACAGAGAAGACTTGGAGGAGTGCCCCACCCTGCTAATCCTCCTGTCTGGAACCTTTTTTATGAAAATTACACTTTTTATGTTTGTGGAGATTGGGGATGAAGGTGGAACAGAGTTTCCATTTTGACCTTCCTATGAAAATAACCCTTTTAAAAAAAATCTCATTTTATCTGGCAACATTTGCAAACGGTTCTACTTTTTAAAAAACATAATACTTGTTCTAAAAATTATTCCCTTGATTCATTCATTCAGAGCACATTTTTAAACAATATCTGCTTCAAAAGGTAATGTAAAGAATAAGAGGACAGGTTTCAGTATTAGAGTACAATCTACAACCTGTCTCCAGCTCCTAAACTGGTGTAACTGTGGAGAATTTATTTTTTTCCTCTCAAAACCTCAATTTTTTCATCTATCTGTAAAATGGGGACAGTACAGACACTATGGTACTCTTCTTACAGAGTTAGGATGAAAATGAAGTGAAAAAATGCATGATATGTCCTTAGCACAATCCCTGGCACAAAAGTGCCCAGCAAGTGGGAATCATGTCTCTCCTGTGCTGGATACTAGACATAGTGACACAACTAAGCTATTGTCCAGAGCCAAGCTGTCCAGAGCCAAGGGCACTGTTCTCTTCCAAGTGTCTGCTACCCTGGCATTCAAAACAGACTAGAGGTTTTCCTGCTTTCTCCCCCGTGGTTTGTATATCTTAACTTTATCCTCCAGACCAGCACTGTCCAATAGAAATACAATGTGCAATTTTAAATTTTCCAGTAGCCATGTTAAAGATAAAAAAAAAAATAGGTGAAAATAATTTCAATATATCTTATTTAGTTTAATATATCCAAACTATCATTTTAACATGTAATGGATATAAAAATTATTAAGGAGATATTTACATTTATTTTTCCATACGAAATCTTTGACATCTGGTGGGTATTTTCCACTTAGCACCTCTCAATTCAGACACTGGATTTTCATTGGAAATACCTGATTTAGATTTCCTAAATTAACATTGAAAAAGTATATTTGCACATCCAAGTTGTTCCAAACATACTTAAAAGTTCTTCGGTAACTGACTTGAGTATCCGTTTTTAAACTGCAATTGAAATTCAATAAAATTAACTAAAATGAAAAATTTAGCCCCTGAGTTACTCCAACCGTATTTCAAGTGCTCAATTCACATGTGGCTTAGTGGTTACCATATTGGACAGTGAAGCTCTAGAAGCCACTGCGGTGGTTTCAGTCTTTGTCTTCTTGACCTGTTTTTTTTTCGTATTTAAATATAGATAGAAACTCATTACTTAAAATGGATAAAAAATGGTGTTGTGGAGGTACTTTGTTTCCATTTAGAGGAGGTTGGTTGAGCTATTCAGTGTCTGGCCCCCCTCTCTCAACCTCCAACCTCACCTCTACCCACAGAGGTCCTGGAGCACCTCTGCCCAGCCCTGGAGCTCCATGGAACAATTAACAAGTGGTGTCTTAGCACTGAGCAAATTGCTGACCATGCATTCAGAGTCCTAGAATCTTGGGGCCCAAAGGGATCTTAGCATGTACATGGGTCATCCCCTATCCCCTCTCTGCCGTGCAGAAATACTTATAATGGAATTCCTTGGGGAATGGGAGAGGGTGCAGGCTCTGTTGAACACCTGGCAGCAGATGGATCATTTCATTCTATTCTGACTTATATGGTTCTCTGTGCCCTTATCTCATCTTCCTAACGAAGTTGGGAGCGAGGACTGCCTTTTATAGCCCCACAGTGCCCACACAAAGCAAGTCAATCAATTCATTCTTAACTGAAGGCCTGACTGATTGCAAAAATTCAAGGTCACTTGAAATATCAGGGTCGCTGCATTGCACAACTCCAAAGAACATCATTTAAATTATGTTCTATGGTTGTGCAAGCAGTAACCTTGTAAAGTTTGCAAGGTTTAGACTGCACTGTCTTTTCTAGCTGAGAAAAACTGTTAACTAATTCTTTATTGGTACAAAATAGTTCACATCCTTATCTTCTGAAATGAAGCAACTATTGGAGTAAGTTCTCTCAACATCCTTGGGAATGTGTATATCAGGGAGTACGTGTGGATGTGTGAACATGTGTGTGGTTGTGTGTTTGTGTGTAAAGTGTGCTGGTGGAGCTGCTATGTTGGGAAGCCCATTTGGAATAGTTCAGGCATCTTAACCTGGTCTTCAAGAGGCTACTGTGTTTATATTCTTTTTAGAATTTTCCATTAGTAGAATCTTTCTCTGGTTTGAATGATGCCTCAGAGCTCTCGGCTTTGTAAAGCACCCCAGAGAATGTCCCATAGGTACCAAGCGCGTACACCTAAGTTGCCAGATGAACAAAGCGACTATTCGTGGCCACATGCTTTTTATCTTTGCCAAGTTGAGAAAATGCAGAGGAGGGAGGAGGGAGCAAAGAGGTTCTCTTAGGAAAACCCTCTGTTTGCTTTTGTGTGTTTCAAACTGATAGGTGTTTGTTTTTTCTCCTGTTTATCCAGGAAACCAAGTGCTGCCTCCTGGAGCTTCTCTTGGAAATGGGCTCACACCAGAGGCAGCAAAAGACCTTGGCCTTCCCGCGGGGACTGCAGTGGCAGCCTCACTCATTGATGCCCATGCAGGAGGACTAGGTAATTTCTCATTCCATGCCTATGGCCCACATTGTGTTCAAATGAAGGGGTCCCCAGAACCACACCCTTTTCCTGTTTTCAAAGCAAAGGTCAAGGACTGGTGTTTCAAGATATAATAATGAAAAGCCTTTTACAGTTAGGCGTTTGGATAGAATTATAGAACTTTTCATGCACTATAGAATGTGTTTATAGTTTTATTGATTTCTCTCTATATAATAGAAAAAATTATTAGGTAAACATCTGGATGATTCTTTGGTTTATTGAAAATTTTGAAAAGATAGATTGATAGATTAATTTCTTTGTTTTTTTTTTTTTTTTTGAGACAGAGTCTCACTCTGTTGCCCGGACTAGAGTGCCGTGGCGTCAGCCTAGCTCATAGCAACCTCAAACTCTTGGGCTCAAGCAATCCTCCTGCCTCAGCCTCCCGAGTAGCTGGGACTTCAGGCATGTGCCACCATGCCCGGCTAATTTTTTCTATATATTTTTAGTTGGCCAATTAATTTCTATTTTTTTTGGTAGAGACAGGGATCTTGCTCTTGCGCAGGCTGGTCTCAAACTCCTGACCTTGAGCGATCCTCCCATCTCGGCCTCCCAGAGTGCTGGGATTACAGACGTGAGCCACCGTGCCTGGCCAAGATACATTGATTTCTAACTGGTGTACTTACCTATACTTTTTTCCTAATGGTACTCCAAAACTCTTGTAAGTTTAACGAATTTATTTTCATAATATATTTGGCTATGTCCTATATTCAGTTCCTCGATTGTAACTTGATTTCATCTGTATAACTCTTGAACCTGTCATTCATTTATTCATTTATTCATCAAATACCCCTTGAGCACTTACTATGTCCAGGCATGGTGCTAGGGGGCAGCAAATTTAAAACAAGACAAAACCAAACCAAAGTCTCTTCCCCAAATTTTAGTGGGAAGGCACATGAAACAAAGAATTGCAATGAAGTTTGGTGAGTATCCTCTTCTTCGTCCTTACTGCAGGTTTTAGTTTTTTTTTGGGGGGGGGGGTTGGTAGTTGTTTTGGTTCTCAGTATCTCTCACTTCAACTATAGCCATATTTTTTTTCCCAGCCTTTCATTCTAACAATGCTTTGCATTAAACTGAGGTTATAATTCATGAGGTCAATTTAGCAGGACGTGATCACTGAATTTTCAGAATAAAATGGAAAGGAAGAGAATAGAACAGGTAGAAAACACCAGAGTGCATTGCATGTCGTAAGGGTCAGCACTGCTCTGTGCAGCTGTGTTCCCGTTTTATGTGCATGTACATGTGTATACGATGCCTTGCTGACAATGAATTTTTTAACTGTGGATCATGATCAAAAACCTTAGAAGGACATTCTGGTTCGTGCTTCATCCTACAGCCAGGAGTTATCTTTCAGATACTCATATTGCTCATGCCTCCAGCACTGTGTCCATGCGTTTACACCGCCACAGCTCGGCAGGTGTGTCTCTGCCCAGAATGATTGGTCCTCCACTTCTCCAGCTGGCTAGCTTCTCCTCTAACCCGAAGATCAATATCAGGTGATTTCTCCTCTGCATGGCCTTCCATGGGACACTCAGACATATTCAGACATTCTCTAAATTGTTCTTTCAGCAAACTGTTTGAAGAAATGATCACATTGTGTTGTGATTTTTGATTTATCTGTTTGTCTTTTCCACTAGACTGTGAACTCCCTGAGGGCAGGGACATTACATTATTCATCTCGTATCCCTCATGCCAAGCCCTGTGTCTGGTTCTTATAAGTGCTTGATAAGTTTATTCATTTAATAATGAGTAAAGTTGCATTAAGGAAAGAATAAGGTGAAATGGCCTTAACCTGTAGAGTGAAGGTTAATTTGCTTCCTTATTCACCAGAATATTAAGTAGCGTCTTCTGCGTAGTACATGGACTTGCAGAAACAGGACAGCTGTCATCTGTCTATGATGAACATGTCAGTCCTGTTCGTCTTATGTCCTCAGGATGTAACGCAGTGCCTACTAATTCTTTACTAAGAATTAGTAAACAACTGATAATATGTGTAGGTTGGTTGAATGGTATGTAATGTAGTTCTGATTACAGGCAAGGGTGTTTTTCTCTAAACACCTTTCATTGTGAGCAATGTGTGCTTTTGATTAGAATGCAATGATTTTGTTTTTTAAGTACAAGTACAAAGAGAGCTTGAAGTCTAGACAGACATGGAGTATTCTTATTCCCTAGCAATCCTGACATTCCAGATCATATGTGATGCCAGGGATACTTTCTCCATCACACTGTTTCAGTTATCCCTGGGGTGACAATCTCAATCATCCACGCCCTCCCAGGTGAAAAACACTTGGCTGGGACCACCACATGCTGAAAGAAAGAGGGCTGTCCCTTGGGGAGCTGTGGGCATTGTGGTTTTCTAAAGTTTCATAAGGGATGTGCCAAAACACACCTTCTCACTTCTGACCAAAACTTGCTGTGCCCTACAGGAAGGGAGACTGCCATATTATCCCCACCTTTTTCCTAAAGGGACGTGCTTAGTGACAAAAATTTTACTCTTAGAAGCTTTGGCTTAGAACTTTTGTTCCCTTTAAAATTCAGATGCTCCCAAGATAGTGCATTTTCCCATGTTTTCCAAAAGTAAGTTTTTAAAATGGAAAGATAGAATAAGGACCTTGGATTCCTTAAGGCCTGAGCTTAGGTGCCATAATGGCCAGGAAGGGCATAGGAAGGACTAGCTTCTCCTCTAAGCTGAAGAACTATATCAGATGCTTTCTTCTCTGCAGAGCCTGCCTTGGGACACTCAGACATATTGAGAAGTTCTCTAAATTGTTCTTCTTTCAGCAAACTAGTGTGTTTTGATTCTCAGTATCTCTCAGTCCATCTATAGCCATATATGTTTTCCTAGCCTTTCATTCTAACAATCTTTTGTTTTAAACTATGGTTGCTAATGCATGAGATCAATTATGTGCCCCCATCATATTAGAAGGGCACAGGAAGGGGGTTCTCAGTGACTGTAGGACAGTAAAGACCTACTTAATAAAGGGGTTGGCCAAGTTTCATCCTTATTGTATACCTTCTTATGCCACCTTCTTTCCCCTTCACCTTACAGCCAATGCAGGATTAGGATGTGTGGGAAAGAGAGGAGGCCTGGGAGCAAATGTCCCTGCTCGTTTCCGAACCTGCCTATGCCCCTGTCAAGATGTGGAGGAGAACAGAAGTCTGAAAGTCATGAAAAGGTTACCCACTGGTCCAAGCACATTCTCTAAAGACATACATCGAGTATG
This sequence comes from Lepilemur ruficaudatus, assembly GCA_963574885.1. Taxonomy (NCBI): domain Eukaryota; kingdom Metazoa; phylum Chordata; class Mammalia; order Primates; family Lepilemuridae; genus Lepilemur; species Lepilemur ruficaudatus. The sequence continues at coordinate 1,567 of CAUYRT010025408.1, read as the reverse complement.
TCTTTCTGTGCCGTCGAGTACCGTCTTCCTGTTGCATAGGCAGCTGGAGAAGAACCGAGGCTTCCGGACTCCCCCTGCCTTTGCTAAATCTGCCCTAACTTTCCTCCTCCAGCTCTTTGTAACAGAATGCAGGACTCAGACCTTTAAGATTCCATATAGGTTGAGGTCAGAAACAGCCTCAAGAATTTTGTGCTGAGAGATCCCTGAATATCAAGGGAGAGCCCGGCTTTGGAGTCAGAACTGGATGCTAGCCAGATGTCTCTGTTGACTGTGGTCACTTCGGGTACTGACCTGGCATGACCTGCCTCAGACCCTATAGTCTGACCAGCAGGAGGGATCTGCACTCTGCTTTGGAGAGATACCTCTGGCCTCCCAGCCCCAGGAAAGCCGAAGAAGGGAGGATAAAGATCAGAGACACAAGTATAGCTCCATGCATGCTTTTTCCAGTTCTGGAAAAGAAGAGGAAGAACTTTGTGGGAATAAAAATCAACGATAAAAGAACATTTTGTTCTTAAGGTGCTGGTTAGTAAGTTCTCCAGCAGACAGCCAGAAGATAGGAGTAGCTTTGTTTGCACTTTGTGGGGGTGGTTATGGCCAGGGCTCCTGCTGCTGATATTTTTCTAGCTTATAAAAATAACATTAACTTTGTTCCAGGTCTGTTCTTGGCTCCGGCACTCCAACTATCCTGAAAGGCAATAACAAGCTGATTTCTTTCTCAGGCCTCTCTCCTCCCAGTTGCTCTTATCTATCAGACAAACGCTTGGCTATCCATCAAGTCCTCAATCCTGTGCCATCTCCTCCGGGGTCTTCCCCTGACTCCCCAAGCTGACTTAAACACTCTTTCCCCTTGGTTCCCACTGTGTCTTGCACGTGCAGGTTTGTGTGTACACCACTGTCTCATCTACTGATTTGTAAACTCTTTTAGCACCTGTTGTTTCATCCTCGTATCCCAGCAGCCTGCATAGTTCTTTGCAAATGGAAGACTCTTACCACGTGCATGTTTAGTGAATAAGTGAATGAATGAATGGCATTCCCTCCAGGAGGGGTGAATATTACAACTGAGAGATATAGTAACCTGTCATACAGTAGGTATATCTGGCTCAGTTCACTAGAAGCAAAAGTTTGTGTACTCCCTGATGTCTGGAAATCTCTGTCCTTCTTGCTCCCATCACATGAGCAGGTTTTGGCCAAGAGCAAACTTTGTGCCTAGGTTTAACACGATTCTTTGATTACTGATACTGGATTCTTTGCCAGATGTTGAATTGGCTTAAATTACTCATCTAGGCCAGATGTTGAATCGGTTTAAATTGCTCATCTGAGTTGCAGAGTCAAGCCAAAATGAGGATTTTCAATTTCTTTTCCTTTTTTAATGGCAGAAGAGTTTATTTAGCCGGTCTTGCAAAAACGGTGTTTGGTCCATGCCCTCCTAGAACAAAACATAGTTTGTTCCAGTGAGCAATAAAACATACCAGTTTCTTATCTCACCATTATCAGTGTTCTAGAACAGAGATTAGGTAGGCAACAACTTTAGATAACTTGATTTTAGGGGAGTATTTATTTGTAAGTA
>CAUYRT010025406.1:0-102806 GCA_963574885.1 Lepilemur ruficaudatus | reverse complement strand
AGGTGTGCACCATACCCATTAGGTGTGTATAACCCATCCCCTCTTCTCCTGACACCATCTGCTCAACACCCGATGAATGTTATTACTATATGTACACTTAAGTGTTGATCAGTTGATACGAATTTGATGGTGAGTACATGTGGTGCTTGCTTTTCCATTCTTATGATCTGTACTGTGGATGAGATGTATTTCTGCCAACTTAGAACTCAGGCTAGCAATGGACATCAACTTGAGTTCTGTTTTAAGTTGCTGGGAAGACATCTCATCCACAGTACAGAGGAAATGATTCACTATCTCTTCCTAATCTTCGATTTGGTGGATAGTATGATCAAAGGAACTCACCAAGAAATTATCAGTTGTGTTTATGACTCCAGTAAATGTACAAACAGGATGAAAATTAACAATTTCCTGTGGGAAGCTGTTGGGTGATTCCCAGTGTAATTGAGGGTATAATTCATTTGAGGCTGGCTCTTATTTATAAATGCCTGATTTGTCAGGGGGAGGGCAAGAAATTTGTGCTTACCCCAGTGGCAGTGCTTGTAACATGCTATTTAATTGTTTGTTTACTTATCTCTCTCTTTTGGTGTACTGAGCATTTTAGGGGAAGATTATATTCTGTTCATGATGGTTTCCACAATTCTCACAATATACAGAAGTGCAAAAATAAGTATTGGTTAATCGATGAACTTGGAAAGGATAGAAATATAAGTAGGATGATAAGAATGAAAGTTGGAGAATTTCAATGATAGAGACTTATAAAGCTCAAGAACTGCAAAAATGTAGGGGCTTTTAGGGCACTTCACTATCCTAATGTATCTGCCTGGTTGCCCCTTTCTCTTGGTATGACCATCCTGCTTATCTGTATAACACAGACAAGTTTCCTTCCCAATAGAACAGTGTGACACCTATACCATTCGAGTTTCTGTCCCTGGAGCTACAACAGAGATAGTATGAATTTTTTAAAGTGATTATGTTAATAGTAACAATGAAGAAATATATATGAGAACTAGAAATTCCTCATATAGTTTTACTTTTTAGAGCTTATAGGTAGATTATGAAGGACAAGACTATTTCATACTTCCATACTGAATCTCTCTGTACACATAACACTGATGGAAGATTCAATTGCATTTGAATGGAAAACTCTTGGTCAGCCTTTCTGAGCACTTCATTGCATGTACCGAATCAATTTTGACCATTCAAAAATGAAAATAAGGTAGAATTCTGAGGGAGATAAGACGTGAGGTTAGGGCCAATAGAATAGTGTTTCCCAGTTCAAGTAGCAGTGTGTGTGTCTGTGTGTGTATGTGTTTGTGCACACCTAAGCAAGGGCTGCATAAGATGAAAGAAATAACCACGTTGTTAGACCTTCTTTTACTTCTCGTTTCCCGCTCTATCTTCTCATCCTGCCACCAGAGATCCCATCTTGGACTTGGCTTTGTGCAAGGAGATAAGCAAGTTCTGAGAAGAAGGAGAAAGGGGGAAAGAAAATAAATTCTAAGTGGTAGTGAGAAGGGAAGAGAAATTCCTATAGTTTTCAGGAGACCACACACACAGAGGACACAGATAGAACCTGCACACCAGTGCCCATTCAAGGATAACTCCTTTCAGGATATTTGGTTATAGGGATTTGTGTCAAGACTTTTGTGGTGTCCTCACTGAGAAGGTGAACCTCCCTGTATTGTTCAGTTTCTCCTTGACACAAATCAAGCTGATGACCACCTGATGGTCTTGGGTTACAATTTTCCTTAGTCTAATAGAATGGTTTTCCATTAATATCAGCATCTGGTATATATTCCTTTACTGCTTCATCTTAATGTTTCCTCACACCACCTCACAAGTCTATATTAATATAGCCAGTGTATTCTAAAAAGTTGGGAGTAGAGAGAGTTATGATAATGAGTTTACATTATCACACTAAAAAATTCTTAAAACTGGGGATGTGACATGTCTATCTATGAAAACATCCACCTGCAAGCCATTGGGATTTCCCTCTGATAACCACTCTCCCCAGACTAGAGACTCCAGCCTCCCATCATGTTACTCAGCCTTCTCTTGATTCTCTCTGAATTTCTTCTTTCTCTTGCTTGCCACACCCCAGAACTCATATCACTTCCCTTTGGAGAGTGGTTTAATTATCTATTTCTTTCTTGCTAGATCAGATTCTGAACACTTTATGTTTTGCAACCATATAGTTGAATAAGGAGGTTTCTTAAATTATAACCAAAGGAACACTGGTAGCAGCTATTCAAATAATTAAGGAAAAAAACTCATTAATATATTTATCAGGCATTACTGAATTTTAACTTGGTGTCAGGCATTATGCTGGACACTTAGCATATAAAAATGAAGAAGACATCAAGACTAACTGAAAAGTTGACTCTAAAAAAGAGACAGGAACCAAGTCAAAGCATTGATTGGTATATGATTTGCTGGTGTTAGAAATATTGGCCAGGCATTCTGTATACACTAAGAACTTGGCAGCAAGCATCATGTTTGATTTCCTGGAGATTACAACTGAATTAAGTCTAAAAGAGAGAATTAAGACTTAGTTGGAGAAAAGAGAGGGATGCTTTTGGTAAAGCCAGGAAGAAAATATTCTAGGTAGAGCCAATACATGAAGGGGAGAAGTAGCATGGCCAGTACAAGTAAACAAAGCAAGTTATGGTCACTGGAATATAATCTAGTAGAAAAGACGCATAGGAAAAGAAACTAGAGTGATAGGCAGAGATCCGTTTATGGAGTTTCTTCTATTTCACACTGAGTATTGAACCTTGTATTTAATACTATAGATTACTTAAGGACAGGGCTATATAGATTAGTTGGCTAACAGTGCTTGAGGTGGTCCTGAAAGGAAAAGAAATAGAAGTCAAGAGAAATACTTAATATTTAAGCTAGGGTAATGATAGCAAGGAAGGAGAAGTAGCAGGAGTCAGATTAGGGTATTGCTATAGTTTGAATGTGCCCCCCCAAAGGTATGTGTTGGAAAATTAAATCCCTATTGTAACAGTGTTGGGAGATGAGGATTAATGGTATGTGTTTAGGTCATGAAAGTTTCATCCTCCTGAAAGGATTAATACTGATTATAAAAGGGCTTAAAGCTGTGAGTTTGATTTCTCTCTCTCAAACTCTCTCTCTCTTTCAATCTCTCTCTTTCTCCCCTTCCTTCCCTCCCTCCCTCTCACATGCACTGGTGTGCTCTCTTGCCCTTTTACCTTGCACCATAAGATGATGCGACAAGAAGACCCTTGCCAGGTGCAGGTCCCCTGACCTCGGACGTCCCAGCCTCCAGAACTGCAAGAAATGTCTCTCTCTTTTTTTATAAATTACCCCGTCTTAGCAATTCTGTTATATCAACTCAAAATGGACTAGGACAGGTATTATTTGGAAGATAAAATCTGTACAGTTTAATGACTTGGTTTGGTGAGCGAGGGGAGGGGTCATCTAAAGAAGATTTCTGTGGAGTGGCTGACAATGGGTATTATAAGGGTGGAGCAGATAACTTCCTTTCAGATCCTTGTCAGAAATTGCACTATTATAACCCATTAAGATGCAGGTCCAGATCCATTTTTTATGGTGAGAAGTTTGCAACTGTCAACTTGAAAATATGTTTTTAGTGGTTGTTTTTGGAAGAGACCCTGGGCAAAATTGTGTACTTGATATATTGGCCAGTATTTAACATAGAATGCATCAATATTTCCAATCACAATAAATATGCTATAAAGACAAGTTCAATGCTTATCTTAATTGGCTAACAGATAATCAGACTCATGGTGCTATTTAATCCATTAGCATTAACAAGGTAGAGATAAGTTTTATCAATACTGACACTTGTTCAGACTCTGGAAAATAAAAATTTACAATCACATCCAATGCTTCTTCATTAACAGCAGTATGCTAGCCTTAATTGTTTCAAACTCTAAAATTCTGTTTTATCGTTCTGAAATATACTGCCACCTCCTCACCCTGTTAGGACTTTAGGGATTCAATACTCAAAGCGTGGGATGTGAACAGAAGCATCCATATCACCTTGGAGATTATAAAAAGTACAGAATCCCAGGCCTCACCCTCAATCTACTGAATCAGAAACTGCATTTTTGCATAATTCCCAGATGACTCATCTGAGGCTTCAATTTGATAAGCACTTACCTGGAGTATTGGTTAAGCTCTACAACAGAATTACTAGGGGACTTTCAGCTACTGGTAATGGCAGAGAATCTGAATCATAATATACTCCCGCTGAAAACAGTGAAAATTTTGGGAAACTGTTTAAGTCACTAGAGAGCAATCACAAATAGGGAGATGCTGCAGCAATTAGACACTTGAATGAAGAGAACCACAGAGCGACATATCCATTTTATTGCTGATTTGCTTGAGTTCTTTGTAGATTCTGGTTATTAGCTTTTTATCAGATGTAAGGTTTGAGAATATTTTCTCCCATTCTATAGGTTGTCTATTTTCACTGTTGATTATTTCCTTAGTGATGAAGAAAGTTTTGAATTTAATCAAGTCTCATTTATTTACTCTTATTGTTGCTGTGATTGCCATTGGGGTCTTCTTTATAAATTCTTTGCCGAGGCCAATAATTAGAAGAGTTCTCCCAAAGTTTTCTTCTAAAGTCTTTATGGTTTCGTGCCTTACATTTAAGTCTTCCATACATCTTGAATTAATTTTTGTGAGTGGTGAGAGATATAGATCATGGTTCATTCTTCTGCATGTGGCTACCCGATTTTCCTCGCACCATTTTTTTGTCAAAGATCACCACATTAAAAAGTGGGCAAAAGACATGGAATAATGGCCAATAAACATATGAAAAAAAGCTCAACATCACTAATTATCAGGGAAATGCAAATTAAAATCACAATGAGATATCACCTTACCCCAGTTAGAATGTCTTCTATTACAAAGTCCAAAAACAATAGATGCTGAAGTGAATGCAGAGAGAAAGGAATGCTTACACACTGTTGGTGCGACTGCAAATTTATACAACCTCTATGGAAAACAGTATGGAGATTCCTCAAAGTAATAAATGTTGAGCTACCATTTGATGCAGCAATCTAATAGATACTTAGATACTACTAGGTATCTACCCAAAGAAAATGAAATCATTTTATTGAAGAGACACCTGCATGAGAGTGTTTATTGCAGCATAATTCAAAATTGCAAAGTGGAATCAACCCAAGTGCCCATGAATTCATGAGTGGATCAACAAAATTTGATATATGTATACTGGAGAATACTACACAGCCATGAAGCAGGATGAATTGTCTCTTGCAACAATTTGGATGGAACTGGAGTTCATTATCCTCGCTATTAAATGGCAACTAACTGATGAGCACACATGTGAACAGAGGGAACTAAAACTCCACAGAAATCAAGTGGTGGGGGAGAGGATGGGCGAAAACCTATCTAATGGGTACAATGAATGCTATCAGGATGATGGGCATATTTATAATCCTGACTCAAGCATAACAAAAATGACACATGTAACTAAAAACATTTGCACTCCTGTAATATTTTGAAATAAGAAACAGTGGAATGTAGGCAGAATAAACTTCAGCATTATCTCAGACTAAAAAATAAGTGATACAAATATAAAGTCAAAGAAGTTGAGTAAAATCCTGTAATTAAATTTGAATCAGAAATTTTAAAAAATGTTGTAAGGAAGATCTCCACTTTATACAGCTTTCCACTGAGGGTACTGCCTAGTCAACAAAATGTGCTGTCAAGTAATGCTCAAACAGAAAGCCAGCATCCTACTGACCTACAGAGTCAGAATTTGAAGTGCAGGGAGAATACCATGGCTGGAAATTGAAAAAATATCACAAAGTAGGGAGTCACAGAAGGAAAATCTCAGATCTTTATACAAACCATCTTGAAATCCTTGGCTGATTTCAAAAATATGTCCATAAACGATGAAGTTCCAAGGTGCCAACGGGAAAAGAAGTGAAAAGCTGGAGGAACTTAGTAAAAGTTTCAACTTTAGGCACAAAAAGGGAGACTGAATTTATTAGTACTTTACAGTGTATTTTATTCTATTTTATCTTTATTATTTACTCTTTTTCTATGGTATTATTTTTCTAGCTTCTTAAGGTAGAAGTTTAGGTCATTGATAGTCTACCTCTCTTCTAATCATAAAATCAACATACAATCATGAAAGATTAATAAATGTCCCTCTAAGAATTCTTGTAGGATCTCATAAATTTTGATAAGTTTTAATTTAATTATCATTCAGCTTGAAATATTTTTCAATTTGCTTTATGACTTATTATTTTGCCCATAGATTATTTACATGTATGCCATTTTATTTCTGATGGGGATTTCTTTGACAATATCTTATTGTTACTGATCTATAATTTAATTCCATTGTTGTAATAAAACATACTCTGTATGATATTGGTTCATTTAAATTTATAAACATCTGTGACATGACCCGGGATATAATCAATCTTGATAAATGTACCAAGTCCACTTGAAAAGAATGTATATGCTGAAGTCTTTAATTATACTGTTTTATAAGTGTCAATTTAGTCAAAACGGTTGCCAGTGCTGTTCAGATCTTCTATGTCTTTACTGATTTTTGTCTACTATTCCATCAATTGATGAGGTAAGAGTGTTAAAATCTCCAGTTATGGTTGTGGAGTTATCTATGTTCCTTTTATATTGTTAATTTTAGCAAAATACTAGCAAACCAAATTCAGCAGCATATTAAAAGGATTATGTACCATGATCAAGCGGAACTAGTGGGATTCATTCGTACAATGCAAGGATTACTAAGCATATGAAAATAAACCAATGTAACACATCACATTAATAGAATAAAGGAAAAAAAAACATGATCCTATCAATTGATGCTAAAAAGCATTTGACAAAATTCAACACCCTTTCAGGATAAAAGCACCCAACAAATTAGGAATTGAAGAAAACTACCTCAACATAATAAAAGCCATATATAAAACACTTACTGTGAACATGATAGCTAATGGTGAAAAACTGTAAGCTTTTTCTCTAAGATCAGGAATAAGGCAAGGATACCCACTTTTACCACTTCTGTTCAACGTTATACCAGAAGTTGTAGTCACAAGATGTAAGAGTATCTCTGTTTCCAGATGTTATAATTTTATACATAGAAAACCTGAAAGATTACATAAAAATACCTCTTAGAACTAATAAATGAATTTGGCAAAGTGGCAAGATACAAAGTCAACACAAAAAATCGGTTGCACTTCTATGCAGTAGTAATGAACAATCTGAAAAAGAACTTATAAAAACCATGTCATTTATAATAGAATCAAAAAGAGTAAGAAACTTAAGAATTAACCAAGGAGGTGAAAGATTTGTACAATGAAAACTACAAAACATTATTGAAATAAATCATAGAAGAAAAATGGAAACACATTCCATGTTAATGGATCGGAAGACTCAATATTGTTAGCATGTGGATACTACCCAAAGCTATCTATAGATTCAATGCAATCCCTGTCAAAAGTTCAAAGATATTTTTTACAGAAATAGAAAAACCCATCCTAAAATTCATGTGGAATATCAAAGGACTATGAATACCCATTACAATCTTGAGATGTAAGAACAAATCTGGAGGACTTATGCTTCCTGATTTCAAAACTTATTGTAAACCTACACTAGTCAAAAGTGTAGTTCTGGTGTATAGACAAACATATAGACTAATGGAACAGAATACAGAACCCATAAATAAACCGTTACATATATGGTCAAATGATTTTTGATAAGGGTGCAAAGACCATTCAACGGGAAAAAAGATAGTCTCTTTAACAAATGGCACTGGGAAAACTAGATACCTACATGCAAAAGAATAAAATTGGACTCTTACCTAATACCATATACAAAAATCAACTCAAAACGGATAAAAGACCTAAGTGTGAGATGTAAAACTATAACATTCTTAAAAGAAAATAATGAACAAAACTCCATGACATTGGATTTAGTGATGTTTTCTAGGATATGATACCAAAGACATGGGCAGCAAAATTTTATAGACTAATTGAACTTCAAGAAATTTAAAAATTGTGTGTATCAAGAGGTAATACAACAGAGTAAAAAGGCAACCTATGGAATGTCAGAAAATATTTTCAAATCATATATCTGATAAGGGATTAAGATCCAGAATATATAGAGAACTCCTAAATCTCAGCAGCAACAGCAACTAAAATGAATAACATGATTAAAAAATAGGCAAAGGACTTGAATAGGCATTTCTCCAAAGAAAATGTTCACATGGCCAATAAACACATGAAAAGATGTTCAATATCCCTAATCATTATGGAAAAGTAAATAAAAACTAAAATGGAGTGCTATACCCATTATGATGGCTACAGTAAAAAAAAAAAAATAACAAGTTGACAAGGATGTGGAGAAATTGGAACATTTGTGCACTTTTGGTGGGGATGTAAGTTGGTACAGCAACCATGAAAAGCAGTGGGGTGGTTCCTCAGAAATTTAAACAAAATTATCATATGATCCAAATATTTTACTTCCAGGTACATACCTTCCCAAATTGAAAGCAGAGGCTTGTACAGAAATTTATATACCCATGTCCATAGCAGCATAACTCACAATAGCTAAAAGGTAAAAGCAACCCAAATGTCCATTGACAGATGAATGTATAAAAAAATGTGGCGCACACACACATACAATGAAATATGGTCCATCTTTAAAAATAAAGGAAATTCTGACACATGCTGCAACATGAATGAATGTCGAAGACACTCTGCGTGAAAAAAGCCGGTCAAAGAAACACAAATACTGTATGATTCCAATTGCATGAGGTAATTTGATTAGTCAAAATCAGAGAGAGAGAAAGTAGAATGGTGATTGCCAGGGGCTGGGGGAAAGGGTAATGGTTTTGAACATTCTGTCTTTACAGATAACAAATGTTAAAATTAAGCAATGGCTTAAAACTCAATGTATTAATGTTTAAACCAAAGGCGTAACTGTAAAATCTTTTGTTAATATATCAGGAAGATCAAAGGAAATGTATAAAGGTGCTATTCAGTCAAATAAAATGCTCTCTAGAAACAATAAACGTGTGCCTCACACATCTCAGTAGGATTTTTAAGGAGCAAAGGGGTGTTTTCCCTCAGCCTTTTCATCAGAAACTCAAAATAGAACATTAGAAAAATGCTTATTTTAAATAAATCTATGTCTATTGCTTTTGTCTAACGGAGTGGGCTCCAGTAAAGGTGAAAGACAATAAAGATTTTAAAAGGATTATGTATGCAGAAATATCACCAGTTGGACTAAAAGGCCTAGAGACATTAAAAAAATGAATTGAAATGCAAAGAGGACTTTGGATCCCTCTTCAATTCTACTGGCATGTAAGAGGCTCAACTACAAACAGATCTACCCTTCATGATAAAGGAAAGATGACTCAGAAAGTAGAAGCAGCTCAAAGGATAGATCTTAGAGTCATAATAAATTATTCCCAGGCTTTGAGACCTAACCAAGAAGCTTTCAACTTTTGCCTGGCTAGATTTCAGAATTGCTATGGGCTTCTTTGTGTTAGTGAATCCTTTCACTTCCTGTATCTTCTCTTTTTGAACACCAAGGCCATAGTGGCTGCCTATGCCTTCCCCATTATTGTCTATTGGGTTTTATAAGGCAGAAGGTTTTATTTTGTTTCACAGCTCTACAGATTAAGAGCATTTGTACTCTAGGAGTTAAACTTAAGAAAATACTCCAAAGGAGTAATATCCACACCTAGACCTGGTTTAAATGACAAGATTCTGAACTTAGAGCTCATTTTACGATGGAATGAAACATCCACAGGTTTGGGAAGGGAAGGGATGTATATTGCATGTGGGAAGAAAGTAAGGATTTTTTTGGCTAGAGGGTAGACTGTGCTATATCCACAAATTGCCTTACACTTCTTCCTTTCTTTAAGAGGAAGAGCTTAATTCCCCTGCTGTTATTTGTGGGATGGACTTAGCAAACAGGTACATCAGAAATTATGGTATGTTATGTCTGAGATTATATTAAAAGAATATTGTAGCTTCCATCTGGCATGGACTTTCTCACTTTCAAATCACTTTTTCTGGGGAAAGTCAGCAGCTTTCTGAAGTCTCTAGCCAACAGCCAGCAAAGAGTTAAAGCCTGCCAACAACGATGCGAGAGACAGAAAAAGTGTATTCTGAGTTTAGCCTTTACATGAGGCTTTAGTACAGGCCCAGCTATTTTATAGAAGATATTGATGCAAAATCACTTAAACTATGTCACTCCTGCATTCCTGACTCACGGACACTGTGAGATAAGAAATGTTTATTGTTTTCAAGTTGTTATGTTTTCTGGTAATTTGTTACACAGCATTAGGGATCTGATGCAAATACTAATATAGTATTTGAAAAGTAGAAATGTCTCATATCAATAAATAGCCCGTGCATCCATCTTTAGAACTAGAATGTGATGGTAAACTAAATACAAAATAAGTAGAAGAATGTATTTAACAAAGATCATGAATTAAAGTATAATCAATCAGAAAGATAATAAAATAAAATCAATGGCACCAAAAGTTTGTTCCTTGAGAAGTTCAATAAATGGAAGAGGAAAAATAATTTAGTGACACTGACCAGAAAATAAACAGAGAAAAGTTATTTCAATAACAAAAATGAAAGAGGTTACATTCTGTTAGATCTTTTAGATAAAAAAGGATAATTATAAAGCATTATTTGTGCCAATTATAACCAATAATTTTTATGCCAATAAGTTCAACAATTTAGATGAATTAGACAAAATTTTTAAAAGACACAAACTACCAACAGTCACAAAGCAGTTAACAGGAAAACTGAATAATGCTTCTATATTTATTAAAGATATTTAACATATAATTGTAAACATTCCAAAATGGAAACTTCAGTCTACATGGCTGCTTTGGAGAATTATACTAAACATTTAGGAAAGAAATAAAACCAATCTTGAACAAACACTTCTGGAAAATATTATAGAAGATAAAAAACAACTCATTTTTTGAGGCCAGCATTACCCTGATATTAAAACCAGTCAAAGATATAAACAGGTAAACAAACCCACAGAACAACATTTTTCATGGATATATCACTAAATTCTTATTAAGATTTTAGCAAAAAAGAAACAAAACAAACAATATATAAAATTAGATAATACACTATAAGCAAATGGAAATTATTAAAGAAATGCAATGTTGATTCATTTGAACATTTGAAAATCAAACAACATAGTTCATCATATCAAAAAAGTAAAGCATGTGACTATCTCAAAGGATACAAATGAAAATGAAAAAAAAATCAACATACATTTATTATAAAATATCTCATAAAACTGGACAGGGAAGGGGATTTTTTTTCACCCTGGTAAAAAGAATCTACCAAAAAAACAGAGGTACCAATATACTTAATGTGAAAGACTACATATTTTTCTTCTAAGGTGGGAAAATTTAAATGTTCTGTTCTTTTCTAGTCAGCATTGTAATAGAAGTTCTGGTTAGAAACAGTAAGTTCATAAACAGAAATGACTGGTATTCATATTGAAAAGGAAGGAATAAACAGCCTTTATTTGCCCATGACATGTTCATCTATTTATAAAATCCTAAATAATCTATTTAGAAAAACATGGTAGCATTTATAAGTGACTTTTTAAAGGTTAATATTTAGCAAGGTGAATACTGAAAAATCAATTGTATTTCTATACACTAGCAATGAACAGTTGAAATGAGACACACCATTTATAATAGCCTCAAAAATATGAAATACTTAGGGATAAACCTTATAAAACGACATTGAAAGCCGTACAATATTTGAGATAAAGAAGACTAAAGAAATGTGTCTATATGTACAGTGTTTATTGATCAGAAGACTCAATATAATTCAGATATTGTTCAGATATTTCTCCACAAATTGGTATATCAAAACCTCAGTAGATTTTAATAGCTTTACTGAGATATTTTTCATACCAAAAAATTCACCCAAAGTGAATAATTCAAAGGATTTTTAGTGTATTCCCAGAGTCACACAACTGCCACCAAGACGAAGTTTAGAGCATTTTCATCACTACAGAAAGAAACTCTTTACTCATTAGTAGTCACCAGTCCCAGCACCCCTGTCCCTAGGAAACCACTAACATGCTTCCTGGCTCTATAGATTTGACTATTCTGGGCATTTCATATATGTGGGATCATACAATATGTGATTCTTTATGACTGACTTCTTTAATATGGAAGAATGTTCTCAAGTTTTATTCATGTTGCAGCATGTATCAGTACTTCATCTGTTTTTGCCTAATGATATTCTATTGTATGAAAATATTACATTTTATTTATCCATTCATCAGTTGATAGACATTTGGATTATTAACACATGTTGGCTATTATGAATAATGTTGCTATGATCATTCATGTACAAAGTTTTTGGAGTACATATGGTTTCATTTCTCTTGGATATATGTCTAGGAATAGAATCACCGGACCATATTGGAACAAGAGGTTTAACATTGAACTTTTCTAAAGTGACTGCTAATTTTGCATTCCTACCAAAAACGGAGAATAATTCCAATTTCTCCATGTCTTCAACACTTATTACTATCCCATTTTGAATCTAGTCAGTATGAAGTGGTCTCTCATTGTGATTTTTATTTGTGTTTACTTGATGACTAATAATGTTGAGCATATTTTTATATGTTTATTGAACATTTGTGTATTTTCTCTGGAGAAGAAATGTTTATTCAAGTACTTTGCTCATCTTTAAAGCTGGGTTATTTATTTTTTGATTGTTGTGTTGTATGACTTTATTATACATTCTGGATATAATCCTTGTCGGATGGATGATTTGTAAATATCACCTCCCATTCTGTGGGATGTCTTTTCACTTGATAATAAATTTTCAACCAATTTTAATTCCAATGAAATATAATTTATCTATTTTAACTTTTGAAACTTGTACTTTTTGCATCATATCTAAGAAACTATTGCCTAACTCCAGGTCACAAATATTTACTCCTCTGCTTTATTCTAAGAGTTTTATACTTTCAGCCCTTATATAGAGGTCTATACTCCATTTTCAGTTAATTTTTGTGCATGGTATAAGAAAAGAGTCCAATTTCACTCTTTTGTACATGTGGATATCCTGTTGCCTCAGCACAATATGTTGAAACAACTATTATTTCCTCGAATGAATTACCCACATGGACCCCAGGCATCTCCCTATACTGGGATCAAGTCCTGTATGTACTGTGTATCTCCCCTGTAGCTAAGATCACAGGCATTCATGGTGGCGGTAAGGACTGGTGGAGATCTCCTGCTTACCTTTTTCTCACAATGAAGAGTCTTTCTTGGCTCCAAGCCTATCCTGACCAGATGCTTTTCTTCCCCCTCTATGCTGCCGTCCAAGTTTCTATGCTTCAGGGGGCTTTTATCACTTCCTTGCTGAATTCCAATGTTCTCCCCTAGCACTTCTACTCAAAGTGCTGTTAATTATTTGCTATTTTGATTCTTGCTTGTGTAGGAGACAAGCATGAAACACCTCTAGCCAGCCATCTCAGTGATATCTCTATATCTGGATAATTTTTAAAATCCGTTCTGCTGTTCCCCAGCTTTGACTGGAAGGTTTAATTGCTGATAAGGTGTAATTTACATCTGTCATGGTGCTACTTGTTTTCTAAATGTCTCATGTTTCTTTATTCCTCCATTGTGCTTTCTTTTGCATTAATATTTTCCAGTGTACCATTTAATCCTGTTATTGTTTCCTTTTTTAATTTTTGCTGTTGTTAGCTATTTTCCTGGAAATAGGAGATCACCATTATCATCTGAAAACAGTCTAGATTAAGTTAATAAAGAATTACTTTCAATAGTATACAAAATCTTTGCCTCAATATACATCCATTCCCTAAACCTTCCCTTGTGTTATATTTTTTAATAAAATGACATATGCATACATTATAAGCCTGTCCACATAGTTTTATAATTATTTCTTTATGCAATTTTGTCTTAAATTTGTAAAATAAAAGAGCTATAAAAATATATTTATACTTTTTTTATATTTACCTATGTAGCTATCCTTATTTCAGTACTCTTTAGTTCTCCATGCAGATTTGAGTTATTATCCACTGTTCTTTCCTTTCAGCATACTAGACTTCCTATAATATTTCTTATAGGATATATTTGATAGCAAAATATTCTCTAAGATTTGTTTATCTGGAAATGTCTCATTTTCAGATAAAAGTCTGGGAATGTTTTCCTCTTGAATTTTGAAGGGCACTGTTGCTAGATATTTAATTCTTGAAGAAGAATTCAATAATTTTAGCTTTTTTCTCTTTCAGCACTTTGAATATAGCATTCCCTTGTCTTCTGGTGTTCATCGTTCTGGTGAGAAGTCAGCTATTAAGTTTTATTCATGATTCTTTGTACATAGTAAGTCATTTTTCTCTTGCTGCTTTCATAATTTTTTCCTTGTGTTTGACTTTTTACAGTTTGACAGTTTTAAAATTTTATTGTTTTATTTATTACGATTTGTAATCCTCAGGGTACCAATAAGAAAATAACAATTTGTTTTTCACTTTTATAGTCTGGCTTTTTATATTTTTGCAGTTTGACTGCAGTTTTTTTTTCCTGACAAATTTACATTTATTTACTGATCAAGAAACAGACAGAGATGGACTTTACTCACTGGGAATCCCCAGGGTCAGACAGTTCAAAAGCGATAATTGTGTCTTTTACATATGTACATAATGGGAAGATGCAAGTTGGGGGAGGCCTATCAGTTTCCATACGTCTGTCCAATTGTCCTCTGCCTTCTTTTCCAAGTCATTCTGCCTTCAAATGTGTGTTAGGGTAAGAGGCTTCTAACCGACTTCCAAAGGGATGGAGATGGTTGATGGGGAGGGAGTGGCAGTCCAGGCTATGTTTATGGGTGGAGTTCTTTGTATTTCTCCTACTTGGAGTGTGTAGAACCTCTTAGATATGGAAATTAATGATTTTCATCAAATTTGAGAAGTTTTTATTTGAGTTTTGTTTTTTAATCAAGTTTGCCTGTTTATCAACACATTTGGGAATTCTTTAGACATTATTTTTTCAAATATTATTTTTGCTTCTTTTTCTCTCTCGTCTCCTCTGGGACTTTCTTTACTCATTTGTTGATAAAACCTGATGGTGTCCCACAGGTCTCGAAGACCCTGTTCATTTTTTCTTCATTTTTTTTCTGTTCCATAGTTTGTAGTCTGGATTATGTCAATTTGTCTCTTCAAATCAAATTTGCTGATCCTTTATTCATACAGTTCAAGTCTACTGTTGAACATCTCTGGTGAAATTTTTCATTTCAGTTATTGTATTTTCAGTTCCAAAATTTCTACTTGGATCTATTTTTATAATTTCTATGTCTTTATTGATATTCTCTCCTATCAATGGTGAGAATCACTGTCATACTTTTATTTAATTCTTTTGACATGCTTGTGTTTAGTTCTTTGAATACACTTATACTAGCTTAATCAAGTGAATGTCTAGTAAGTCTAACAAATTAATCCCCTCAGGGAGAGTTTCTATTGATTATATTTCTTCTTGTGTCTGGACCATACATTCAGATGTCTTATAAATTTTGTTAAAATATAATGTTTTAGGATTATATAATATAGTAGCTGGAATATTTTATTCTTCCTTTCCCTCATGTTTATTGTTGCTGCTGCTCTTTATTTCCTTAAGGACTTTCCTGGACTAATTCTACAAAGTCTGTATTTCCTGTAGTGTGCTGCCGCAGAGGTCTCTGCTTGATTAACTTAGAGGTCAGCTGGTGATTGATCAGAAGTTTCTTTAAAAGCCTTGAACCATGAATACATCTTCCAACCTTTACAGAGGGGCTGTGTTTGTGGATTTGGGCATGTCTTGAATTTACAGGCTGTTCACAACTCTGACTTATCCTCTGACTTCCTATTTATATAATACTTCAAGTTTAGCCAGCCCTAAGAGCTTGGGACACCCTCAGGTTTTTCTTGGGCACGTGTCCAGCCTTGTACATGCATGTAGATGTCTACAACTACAGGAATATATCATAGCTTTTCAGAGCTTCCTGTTGAAATTTTTTCTCAAACCTTCCTTTTAATTTTTTGTCAGGCTCTTCTATGTTTCCACTGGTATGGCACTTTTAAGCAGCTGTAATGGCGAACAATCGGTATGGGCTTTTTTCAACAAATGCCCTATTGATAAATATTTTTAAATGCAATGAGCTCAAAGTCCGGCTAAATAATGGTAATGTTCTATACATCAGCCTATTCCGTATAGCTGTGATACAGGTCTAACTGTGAAAATGCTCTTGGGAAAGGATTTTTTTGAAAGGCTGAAATCCTAGTTTATTCTTTCCAGTGACTGTAAGCTTGTGGTTTTCACTGCTACTGTGGTTGGGAGGCTGCTGTTTTCAGGGCTACTATGAAGCATTTAAATTAGATTAATACTTAATATCTATAAAGAGGGGAATAGGAATAGGTCAAACATATAAGCCAAAACTACTGCTTTTCCTACCAAAGCAGTGCAGTTTTGCTATCATTTGTTTTGTTTTTAACAAAAACTGCTGTCATTGTAACAAGTCAAAGATTAAGAGTCAGAGTCCTGAGAAAACTGATTTTGACAATCTTTGCCAGAATTTTCATTGATTTTAGGAGGAGATTCACAGAAATTCTCAATGAGTCATTTGGGAAACTCCATCCCTCCATTCAAATTTCTAAAATAGTAATTTAAAAGAATTGACCTTATATTTAATTTAGAAAAGCAAATGAAATAGAATACCTAAAAAGTTTTTAGGAAGAAGGATTAACACTGCCTAAATGTAAACCATATAATAAAACATTAGTGGTGAAGACTGATGGTGGCATCAAAATAAACAAATAGATTAATGAAACAGAATAGTGAGTCGAGACATAGGCCATTCATGTGGACAACTGATTTTTGATAAATTTCAGACACAATTCAGTGGAGAAAGGATAGTTCTTATCAACACTAGTTTATCTACATACAAAATAAAACAAAAAAACTCTGCAATACATACCTCACCTAATGAAAAAAACAAAAACTAATGCAAAAAGATTATGGACCAAAATGTGAACCCTAAAACTGTAACATTTCTAAGAAAAATATATAGGTAAAAAGTTTTTGATCTGAGTTTAGGAAAATGTTTCTTACATATGACACCAAAAGCACAATCTATAAGGAGATACTTCTAGACATCTATTAAAATTACCAAATATAAAAATACAAACCATTTCATTTATTAGCAAGTATTTGAAGAAAGTAGAATTCTCATACACTGCTGTTCAGAATGTGGAAGAACAAAACCACTTTGGAAAACAGGCAGTTTCCAAAAAAATTAAACATACACCTATTATATGATCTAGCTGTTCTACTCCAAAGTATTCATTCAAGAGAAACGAAACCATAAGTTCATACATAGTCTTGCACATGAATATCCATAATGTAGCCTAAAACTGAAAATAAGAGTTAATCAATAGATGAATGGAAATTATAGAATTCAGCAAAAAATAGAAAAGAACTATTGATACATGATACAAAATGGATGAATCCAAAATAATTATGTTTATGAAAGGAGCTGGACCAAAAATATTATATACGTACTATTAATATTAAATTCTAGAAAATGCAAACTAACATAGGTTGATGGAAGGAAAACTGATGCTTATATAGGGAGATTGCGAGGGAATAGTGGGTAGACAGAGGCAGGAGGGTAAATTACAAAAGGACAAGAGAAAAATTGGAGGAGTGATGTATATCTTCATTATTTTACCTATGGTGATGGTTTCACTGGAGTGTACTTACATCAAAACTTAGTTTGTGCACTTTGTGTACAATTTGTTATATGTCAATTATACTTTCAATAAAGTTGTTAATAATTGCAGTCATTTGGATAAATGAATTATGTATTTCGAGGCAAAGGATAAAATAATTTCCCTGGATTAAGAATAAAAATGGGGGGCAGTATCCTCATCGTGGAAATGAAATTTAAAGCTACAATTAGAGAAAGACAATGCATGAACTCCTGGAATTGCAGCATAAGGAGTTTTGCAAACACTCCAGTGAAACCCAGGAAAGTATATGGACAAAGCATAACTGGTGAAAATTGTTTTAAAAAACAAATTTAAAGTCTCTGGAAACTTTTTCAAGGGCAGAGAGCAAATAAGGGCACAAGGGAAACAGTTAATCAAGAAAATGTACTAAATCTCAGAACAGTGAAGGTCTGGGGCATTGAAGCCACAAACTACCCCATTTCCAGTGAAGCACTGAGAGTTCCACTCTCAGCAGGTTTGGCCCAAAAGTTTGAGCTCCCTCTTCTCCCAGCTCCCTTTCCAGGGCCGTGGTATCTCTGCAGAAGGGGCAGGCCACCATTTTTTTCTCATCTCTATCAGCTCTGTTTTGCAGAAACTAAATTACAGATGAAAGCCTAGAAAGTTATCATGGGCACCCTTCTTCTTCTCAGTCCCATTAATAGTGCAGGGATTTTAGTCCAGACATGGCAGATAAAGAATACCAGCATCTCAACAGCTCTTGCCCAAGATTGTTTCTAAGGAGGAGGTTTTATGACAGGAGAGGTAAACCAACAAGACCGGATGCTATAACCCTCTCCCAGTGCTGTGTTTGTAAAACAGAAATGTCACTGTGAGGGAAATGGACGGGTGTCCTTGCCCCAGCTCTGGAGCACTGGTTCAGAGATTTTGACCAGGGGGAGAGATCAATCATAAGAACAGAGAGCTCTAAGCTCCCCCAAAGAAAATGTCTTCATGTGAAATAGAGTGCAGGGATGTTTAAGCTTAAAGGTTCTTTCAAAAACAGTAAACATTTTGGTGGTAAAAAATTTTGAGGGGACTGGTAACTCCATGAGAGCCACAGCAAAACCACAGGCCAGCTAGTTTAGTAGAGAGAACAGGAAAGAGACAGCTAAGAATATTTCTGCTTGGGGCAGAATAAACCTCAAAGACTGTCCTCTAAAGTTATTCCTGCAGAGGGTCTCAAATTTAATTGCATTTGACTGTGGAGTATTTTATGATCCAGCGCATTGTTAAAAACAATTGAACAATCAACAGATTAAAAAGTGGAGACCAACAGCTGGGTGTGGTACTAGCAGGGGCAGGCCCCTTAATCTGGAGATCAGTAAAAGAAACAAAGAGCCCTGGCAAGACCTCCGTCATTCCAGGTTGACTGTGTGTACGACTGAGGCTACTCTCTTTGACGAGAGATATCAGAGGCTTCACACTGCAGGAGATATAAACATTACTAAACCAGTCCATCCAAATCACTAAACATATAAAATTCGAACAGCAAAAACAAACAATCGGATTTGTTGTATCCAGAGTTGCTACAATTTTAGACAATGTATTATCTAAAATGCCCAGTTTCATAACAAGAAATCAAGAAACATGCAAAGAAACAGAAAAGTGTAATTATAAGCAGGAAAATAAAAGTAGGCTATAAAAACTGAATGTGAGGCTGGGCGCGGTGGCTCATGCCTGTAATCCTAGCACTCTGGGAGGCCAAGGCGGGTGGATCCCTCAAAGTCAGGAGTTTGAAACCAGCCTGAGCAAGAGCGAGACCCCGTCTCTACCAAAAATAGAAAGAAGTTAATTGGCCAACTAAAAGTATATATAAAAAAATTAGCTGGGCATGTTGGCTCATGCCTGTAGTCCCAGCCACTCAGGGAGCTGAGGCAGAAGGATCGCTTGAGCCCAGGAGTTTGAGGTTGCTGTGAGCTAGGCTGACGCCATGTCATTCTAGCCTGGGCAACACAGTGTCTCAAAAAAGAAAACCTGAATGTGAAAGGGCCCAGATGATGGACTTAACAGACAAAAAAACTAAAAGCAGCTGCTATTAATCTATTTAACAAAATAAAGGCAACTGTGTTTAAAAAAGTAAAGGAATGTATGATGGTAACACCTCATCATGTAGAGAATATCAATAAAGAGAGAAAAATTTTTAAATATAGAATTAAAGATAAAAATTATGGAGTTGAAAATTATACTAATTAATGGAGAATTTACTAGAGGGGATCAAAAGCACTTTTAACACTTTGCGGTACTAGAAAAAAAAAATTTTTTTCCTGGGGCCATGGCATTTTATTAAAACAAAATGATCCTTTCTAATTTGTTATTTTTTTATTGTTTTCTGTGCAAGAGTTATATACAACATAATCCACGATTTTAGAATTAAACTGTTAATATTAAATGTAACAATAAGAACATCAACAAGTAAGAATTTCACAAACCAACAGTAGGGTTTTGCTTCATGTGGCCCTGGGATCAAAACTAGCCTGAGTTCAATAGAACTCTCATGGCAGTCAACGTGTTAAACTGGCAGAAGAAAGACTAGGTGAATTTGATAATAGATCAATAGAGATTAAATACTTGGAAGAACTGAGAGAAAAAGAAATGAATATCAATGAACAGAGCAGTAATATTTTGAAAGCAATTTTTTTTTTCTGAGTAGTATGTCTCAACAGTGGGCTTATAATATTCAGGAAACCATGCTGTAAACAGATGTGCTGTCATTGGAGCTTTATTTTTTTCTGTAGTATAAGTAGAATATATTTAGCATACTTCTTGAGAGCCAGAGGGTTTTGGAATGCTAAATGAGCACTGGCTTCAACTGAAAGTCACCAGCCACATGAGCTTCTAACAAGAGAGTCAGCCTGTGCTTTAAAGTTTTGAGCCAGGCATGGATTTCTCTTCAGCTATGAAAGTCCTAGATGGCATCTTCTTTCAATATAAGGCTGTTTTGTCTCCATTTAAAACCGGTTTTTCACTGTGACCATCTTTATCAATGATCTTAACTACATCTTCTAGATAACTTGCTGAAGCATCTACACCAGCACCTGTTCCTTCACCCTGCACTTTTATGTTATAGAAAGGCTTCTTAAAATTGAAGGGAGTTAGGGTCTTGCTCTGGATTAGACTTTGGTTAAAAGAATGTTGAGTCTGGTTTGATCTTCTATCAAGACACAGTAAAACGATGTCTACCAATAATAAGGCTGTTTCACTTTCTTACCATTTGGGTTCTCTGGAGTAGTACTTTTAATTTCCTTCAAGTACTTTTCCTTTGTGTTTACACTTGGCTAACTCTTTAGCACAAGAGGCCTAGCTTTTGGCCTATTTCAACTTTGGACATGCCTTCTTTACTAATTTATTATTTCTAGCTTTTGATTTCAAGTGAGAGATGTGGCAATCGTCCTTGAACACTTAGAGGTCCTTGTAGCGTTATTAATTGGTTTCATTTCAATATTGTTATGTTTCAGGGAGTAGGGAGCCTTAGAAGAGGCACAAAAAATGCTTTATTTCAGAAGCAAAGCTGGAGGAACTTTACTTTGAGCTAGACTGAAACAAGGGTGGTTGAAAGCAGATTGCTGAAGATGCTTTAGACTCAGAGTGAAATAAGTAAATAGGTCCTTGAATTTCAGTTTGAAGGTAAATATATGACTTCCTGAAAAGAGGAAGATGAGTATAGGTCCAATAGGCAGCAATCAGTTTAGAAAAACACACATGATACTTTAGAATTGGTTTGCCCCAAAATATTTCTCCAAAAGCACTGTTTCAAGGTTTGTTAAACATGTCTCAAGTGTGACTATCTTTACAGAGGAAGCTATATTTGAAATTTGAGGTTACTAACAATCCATAATCATAAATGCTTCAATATTTGTGCAATATCTGGAGAAAAGCTTTGTTTTTAAGGAAAACTATTCAATATAGAATATGCTGGTACCTAATAATAAAATGTGAAAAAAACAGGTAAGGTTCTAGAAAGTTATATTACCACATTCACCTTTGACATTGAAACAACATACATCCACAGCATGATTTTTCTATCTCTAGACTTTATAACGCGCTATCATTTTTCCAATTTAGACCAGCAATTTGGTATCAGTGTTTATCTAATATTTTCTAAGAGATCTACATTTTTCAAAATCATATATTTTCATGCCATTAATATTTACATTTTCTGTAACTGAGGTAACAACTTAAACCAGGTGAAAGTGAGGGCAAACTGCACCAGAATGGTTATACTAGAATGGAGTTTAAAAAAATGGTGGGGAGATTTGGCCTTTACTTTGACATGGTACCACGATTGTGCTTTTCTTTTTTTGTCATAGAATTTCAGTCGTGGGAAATTATATTGTTTTCACTCTTCAGTAAGAGTATTAATTCCACAATAATTTATTTAATAGTGGAAAAAATGAAACAACTTTGAATTCAATTTTTTATTACCACCATCTGTTATTTGGCTTTCATAAACTTTAGAGATTGTTATTTCCTTTGAATATAACCCATTTCAAAAGTAGCTGATAATTTCAGCCCTCACACTATAGAGGCATAACATTTTCAAGGTGTTTTCTAGGTGAGTTGGCTGAAGTACTTGGGTTTGTGACATTAGTATCATATGTAACCTGTGGCTAGCAGTAATGTTGGTACATGAATCAACTCTAAAGAGTAACATTGCAAATACGATTTACCCATCTGAAAATATTTTATTGTAAATCACGATATTGTTTTCCTTTCCTGATGCCATGGGGCATTGAATCTGGTATTATTTTCTCATTCTTGGCAGATTGGAAAGTATTTTCTATAGGTAAGATACAATTCACTCATGTCCATGAAGTAGAAATGGAATTGAAACATAATACTGCAGTGTGGTATCATGCAAAGGGGCTTTGGATTTGTGGTTAGATATTCCATTAAAAAATGAAGATGATTATAGGTCAAAAAATAGCAGGGTTGGATTCTTGGCTCTATTCTTTGTGAACTGTGAGTCTGAGCAAGTTACTTAGTATTTTAAGCTTGTTTACTCATCTGTTTCATGGTGGTAGTATTAACCTCATAGAGTTATTTTGAGGAACAAATGAAATAAATTTAAATGAAATACTGGCTACATAGTTGTCTAACAAATGTTTGCTAATATTATTTTCTTTCTAAAAATTATGTGCAACTTGTTGGCATTATTACCTTGAATAACAGTAGTAATGTGTCAGCTACTCAGTTTACTCATATATAAAATGGGACTGGTATTTTTAAACCATTCTGAGAACTTTTAATTAATTTTTAAAGCATATTTTCTAAATTCAAAAAAACAGCTATGCTAACTCTGGAGATGTCCTATGTAGTATCAAAAATAGAATCATAATGATAATGCTAACCAATATTTATTGTTTATGTTCTTTGTACCATTGTAAATGCTTTAGATACTTTTATTCATTTGATCCTTGAAATAAACCTGTAAGCTTGTTGAATTTAAAATTTATCTACCTACAAAGCAGATATTACTGCTATCCTATCTTTACATGTTAGGAAACTGAGTCACAGAAAGATCACACAACTAGAAAGAGTGGGAGCTAGGAGTTTATATGAGGGGCTCTACTTAAGCTCAAGTATTTCATCTGGTTACAGGAGGATATGCTTCTGATAATGTGGTGAGAAAACTAAAACAGGAAAAGTTGACTTCAACTTCAAAAATGGGAAAATGAAGGAAATAGAAAATGCACAATGTGAAACAAAAGCAATAAAAAAGAAAATAATGACCAAAATATAATGAAAAAAAGCAAAAAAAGTTAAATTGGAATATTTCTTATGTGCCTATTTTCCTCCAAATTTGCAGTGCAGGTCAGAGGAATAAAACATATCACTGTCTTGCCATCTAGCTGAAAAGACAAGATGGAAGCTATGAAACAGTTAGAGACAGTATGCAATCATACATTTAAGTACTAGATATGATATTAAGATAGTACCTGTGTGAGAGAGAGAGAAATGGGATAAATTAAATATTTCCCATCATTCTTGTCTTTACTTTTTAAGATTCCATTTGTAATGAACTAAAAGGAACATTGCTGTACTAAAAGCCCTACGAAAAGGTTCCAGACGCTGCTCCTAGGTGAAAACGGAGGTCCTGGTAATTGGAGGAGAGGGTGCAAAGTGGCCATTGTTTCCTCAGACATCCCAAGATTTTTCCTGGTGACAGAAAGCTCTGAACCACAGAATAGTGAAGTTGTAAGAGGTGGAGACTTGGAAAACCATGTTAATGTTTAAGGGGAAAAAAAATAGGTCTTTCTCTCTAAAGCTTGCTTGAAAAAGATGAAAGAGGAGGACAATCTAATTCCCCCTCTTCCTCCCCTCTCCCTCTATGTCACTTGGCTTTTTTTTTTTTTTTTGACTTATGTAGTTTTTCTTTTCTTTTATTTACACTTTAGATGCCAAATTAAATGTAAGCTGGTTTAGTACCTGAGCATATCTATAGCAGTGTTTTTTAAAGTAGGATCCACATATCATCATTATCAAAGTCAACTAGAGTGCTTGTTAAAAATGTTTATCCTGTTTACACTGCCAGGTCACCCTAAATCATGTTAGATGATTTCTGATAGCAGCACCTGGAAATTAGCATCACGATTCTCTGGGATTCTTACTAGTAATAACTTGAGATCTGTTCTGGGTCTATGTGGAAGTCAAATTCTTAACATTATCTTTGAATAAACCAGCTGAGATATATTTATGTATTGTTATGGTAAATACATTTGCCGTAATCTAAATATACCAAATATAAATATATTCATTAACCCCTATAACAATAGGTAAATATAGTCAAAGACTGAGGAAAGAAAATAAAATATTTAATTCATTTCATGTCACTGAGAAATAGCAACAGCTATAAGGGAGCAGAGCAAAGAACACATCAAGGCACTTCTTGTGGATAAAATGAGTCACTGGATTGTAGACTCGCTGGGCTTGCATTGAGCCTTGGGCATCCATGTGCCTGTAAGTGGCAGCAATTCTCCAATTCTTAGCCTGCTGGAGAGGCAGCATTGCTTGAGCTTTCACATTTTCTTGATTTTTTGAATGCATCCCTGCTGTGAAGTACAGGGACCTAAGTTACTGAAATCAAGAAACTATTCCTCAACTAGTTCTTAGAGTATGCCTGTCACCTCCTATAAGAACTATATAAAACCCTGCTATCATCCTAAATGTAATCATAGAAATGCTTGGAAAAAAGTATAGGCAGTGATAGTAACATATATTGGGCACTAACTGTGTGTTAGGCACTGTTCTAAGCACCTTTATAGAGTCCACATAGAAACACAATGAAGCTAATATTTCACTCATTATACAGATGGACAAACTGAGGCCAGAGAGGTTAGGTAACTTTTGGCTTATAACAGGCTGACTTCCTGGGTTGTTTATTGTAAATATTGGGATGGTTACCTGGGCAGGTTGTTGCAGGTTGTGGGTTAAAGTTCTATTTTTATATGTGGTCTGGCCATTGTCAATTTGTGTATTTAGTTTCTCAGTAGATTTGAAAACAAGAGGTAAATCTTCCCTGTCTATAGGGATAAAAAAAGACAACAAAAAAAGTTGAGGTGAAGATAATTACAAAATATATGATAAAATATATTAATACATGTTACTATAGTTATTATATGAGGAACTATATACCAAATTGTAAAGAAATTGTTAAACATCTTAATGGAAAAATAATCAAGGTAATAACAGATAATTTACAAAAGAAGAAAATATATTTAACTTCAAAAAATGCAAATAAAATGAGATTTAATTTTTAGCCTGTTACACATATTAAAATGACTGACAAAAGTGAAAGACAGCATGGCTTGGAAGAAGCAAACATCCTGATACATTGCTGATGGTAGTCTAAATTGGTCCAACTTTCCTGAAAGGCAATTTGGCAACTATATCAAATGCCTTAAACATATGTCTTCCCTTTGGGCCAGAAATACTCTTCTAGGAATTTATCCTAGGAAATAATGAAGCAAATATACAGATATTAAGGGAAAAAGATGAATTAAAAATAACCTATGAGTCCAGCAATAATGAATTTGTTAAGAAAATATGGTACATTATATGAAGTTTTTAAAAAGGATGATGTAGAAATATATATATAGTGTTAAATTAGCATAATCTATTTGAGAAAATCCAGAAAAATAGATATCTCAAAGCTAACAATTTTTGTCTTTGAGTAGATAATAAGGTTTTTAAAATGTTTTAATATTATTTGACTTTACCAGTAATTTCTAATGATGCATATTGCTCAAAAATAGCACCAGTGCTCTAGCACACAAAACTATAAAAAGCAAACACATAGTTAGTTCTCAATCTCTCCACCCAAAAAATACTTACCAGTATTTTTAAAAAGTAGTCTATGCATGTTGTTAGATTATTCAAACAATTGTTCAAAAGTTTACAATGAGAATCAGAGCTCTCCTCCTCTGCTCTTTTGTCACTTGCCCAAATATAATTATTGCTGACAGAATTTTATATATTGTTTTGCCAAATTTTTAAGGGGCAAAAAAGTTCATCCATCAAAAAAGAGAAGTAAATTAACAGGAATTCCAGCCTGATGTTAGCTGGCTCAGGAAACAAATCCCACCTTCTGTTTCTCTTTGGCTCTTGTCTAAATTTCCAAGTTTCCATCTTGTTGGCTTCATACTAGAATAATCTAAATCATACCTTACAATCTACATTAGAATATGTAGCTTTTTGTATATCTGTGAGTTCAAATACCCATCTTTCCCTTACACCCAAGTTAAAGGTGCATTTAAAAAGGCACGGCATATTCCATAGACTGACTTTACATTCATTTTGTTGCAGTTCTGATGCACAGTTGCATCATTCCACAGCTTATCCATGCTGCTAAAAATTCTTCTTACGCTTCCATTTGACACAGGAATTGAAATAGAAAACTGCACCCATTTAAATAAATTTAGAGAGGCAGTTTCTATGCTAAAAACAAGTTTTGATTTTTTTTAGTGTTTTTTTCTCAAGAGAAATGATCATCTCATGTCCAAAGCACAGACTCCCTCATAAAGAAAATTTGGAGTGGGCTCTCATTTTTATGATGAAAACATTCAGATTTGAATTACTTCATCGAAAGAAGGAGATGACTCATGACTAGCCAAACATAAGCACCCAGAGCAATATAGGGTGGATTTTCAAAAAGAAATTACTTCTCTCTATATAAGAATTCGTGTGTTGATATTTAATTCTTTACAGGTAAACTTACTGAATATACAAACTGGTACATAATTATTTTGCAATTATTTTCCTGAAAAACTTAAATTGATTTTTTTTTCCTCCAGGAATTTTGAAACTAACTTAAAGAAAAAAATTCTTGACTTATGGAAGATTTTGTTCAATAAAGATTCCACATATTTCTTACCTTAAAAGAGGGTTACAAATATCAGAGACAAAGATCGAAGAGCTACAGGTTGACAAGTGGAAAGTTATATAATCCTGCTGCACAGTTACATATGACCTCAGTCATGGCTTCAGAATGGGAAGTCTGGCCTTCTGTGCTGCATTATAAAGAGGCACCATTGCATTGATTAAATGCTCAGAGTCTCATGGCCAATCAGCTCAGATGCACAAAGTGCCCTTGACTTTGACTGGGAGATCTGAACTTCAGCTTACCAATAGGCTCTGTAACCTCTGCCATGTGCTGCCATGCCATGCCTGCCTCTCCTGTACCCTGGATTCTGAACACACGTCTAGTCTAGAGTTCAATAGTTTCAGAGGGCAAGGAGGTCCATTCCCTGGGACAAAAACAGGCATCTCGCACAACATACAGATAACATATTGAATGAAGGCCTATTAAGGATTTCTAACTTCAACTGTAAGATCTTCAGTTTCATTGCAAATAACTTCTGCCAGAACTATTTTGGCCTCAAAGATATTACCTCCTGTGAATGTTCTTAGTTCTTCTGATCTTCTAAAGTAGATCTGGAGTACTAATTTGTGAAAATCAGTCTTCTGAAGCCTACAGACTTATGAGTATTCAGAAGATATTCCATTTGCCACCACCAACCCTCACCTTCTCTGGATTGCTAAGTCACCATGGTCTGGCACCAGTTTATGTTTTGATTTTTGCAGCAGTACATAAGGCCTTTGAAGTTCCTGTCTTCTCTTTTATCATATTGAGGTGGTAGCTATCCACCAAGTTTGGAAAACTACTTCTATACTTCCTACTGATAAAATATCTCTCTGTAATTTAGATCAGTTTTAATAACTTACTATCCTATCCTTGAGAATATGCCTTTTCAAAATAATCATGGCTGATTTTGCCATTGTAGTAGCTGAATTGCTTGAAGTATATACTGAACAATTCAGGGGACACTATTTGCACAGTGATATGAGTGTCACTCCTGGAGTTGAGCAATATGGTGCTCTTACGTATATAGGTGCTGGTTATACCTACTCAACACATAGATGGCCAGAGAAGGTATCTCAGAAGTAATGTATTAATTTACTCTATTATTCATTCATTCAAATATGTGTTGTTAAACTTCCATATTCCAAGTATTTACTAGGTTTAAATATCCAGTGATGAGCAAAATGGATTCCATATTCCAAGTATTTACTAAGTTTAAATATCCAGTGATGAGAAAAATGGGTGTGATCCCCACCTACATAAAAATTATGGCCCAGGAGCCCAGTTAGAAATACAGATATTAAATGAATAAATACATAATTTAAAATAAATACATAGTTACAATTTTAAGTGCTATGAAGATAAATCATAGAGTGTCATGGATAACTGCAGAACAGAATTCTATATTCAGTAAAATGTCATTCAATTAAAAGTAATTTAAGGACATGTTTATTAAAACAAGTACTAGAAGGATTATCACAACACTGTCAGTTATTGAAAAATCTAGAAAAATAATTTTCAGGTCAAAGAAAGTGATCTCATCAGACACAGAGGCTCACACCTGTAATCCTAGTGCTTTGGGAAGCTTGAGTCCAGGAATCTGAGACCAGCCTGAGCAAAATAGCAAGACCTCATCTTTATAAAAAAGAAAAAGGAAAATAAAGTGATCCTTAACTAAATGTCTGAGTTATGAGCAGACATGTGAGTCTAAGGAAGTGGTAAATGAGTGGGAAAGTATAAGTGAACAATGAGTCTATAAAACAAAACTGTAACATATATTGGGATAAACAAACAAAAAAGATAAAAAGTCAGATAATCGAAAAAAGTCAAAGTCAGATAACCATTATCAATAACTTGAAATGGGTGGTATTAATGGGGTAAAAGTTCTAGGAAAGATCCTACTATTTTCAAAGAAGAGGGTAAAATTTTGATTAATTGCAAAATTTAATATGTTAATTTTACATGTAATCATTTCTAATATACCACAAAAAGAATGGAAACAGAGTGTCTAATTTTATATTACTAATGGAAGAAAACATCATTAAAGATATTCAATCATCCAAAATAAATGAGAAAACTGGTCTATGTTGTTTATAAGAAATATATATAAATACATCGGTATAGAAAATGTTGAAAGTTAATGGATGGAAAAAGAAACGCCATTGAATCCTAATGAATAAGAAGCTGATATAACTATTAATAAGCAACAAAAGAGACTTTAAGTCAGATATTATTAGAACTAAAAGGAAACTTTTCAAATGATGAAAGATTCAATGAGCAGAACAATGTAGCAATTTCAAAAGTAGATGCATATATTAGCAAAATCTCAAATTATTCAAAGCAAAAATTGTCAGAAATACAAAGAGAAATTTATAAAACTCCAAATGTAGAAAGTTCAACACTCATGTCTCAGAAATTGATAGTCAAGTACTCAAAAATAGCAGTATATAAAACATTTGAAAATCATAATTAATAGAGTTGACTCATCAACTGTAGAATGTATATTAATTTTGATCATGCACAGATCACTTATAAATATTTAACACATACCAGGTCATAAAATATGTCTAAACATAAACTCTTCCAGAAAATTGAAGAGAATGTTTCCTAATATATTTTGAGACCAGCATTGCTCTGATAAGAAAACCAAACCAAAGCATTACAAGAAAAGAAAACTAAAGAGAAATGAACATACACGGAAATATTTTCAACTAAATTTTAGGAAACCATATCAAATAATATATAAATATGATTATACATTATAATCGATTTTGATTTATTCAAGAAATGCAAATTTGGTTTGACATTTAAATATGAATCTATGTAATTTATTAACAGACTAAAACACACATACACGCAAATGATATGATCATCCAAATAGATGCAGGAAAAGTGTTTAACAAAACTAACATTTATCACTGTGATAATAGTTCTCAGATAACAAAAAATAAAGGCGATACTCCATCTATGAAAACTTTCAGTTAACATCATTCTTAATCATGAAGAAAACAAAAGAATGCATGCTTTTAAGCTCTGGAACAAAGTAAGGATATTTACTCTCACCAATAATAATTAACAGTATACTGGAGGTTCTGGTCAGTGCAATATAGTAACAAAAGATTAAATGAAAATTATTGGAAAGGAAAATGTAAAATTGTCTTTATAGAAAACACAATTGATTGCATAAAATACCATATGAAATCTAAAAAAAGCTAATAAATCTAACATGTGAGTTTAGCAAAGTTGTAGGATATATGATCAGTATAAAAAACAAATTGGATTTCTATGTACTAACAACCAGCACTAAGATATTGAAATATTAAAAATACCATTTACAATAGCATCAAAAATATTAAATGCTGAGGGTTAAATCTGACAAAAGATACACAAAGCCTGTACAATGAAAAATAGAAAATGCTGACAGAAATCAATGAAGCGCTAAAAAGATGAAGATACCGTTTTCATAGATTGGATGACCTGATATTTTTAACATGTCAATTCTCTATAATTGAGATCTCTAGATCTCTCTGATGTATAGATTTAATGTTATATCAATCAAAATCTCAGCAGGAGTTTTGTGTAGGCTGATTTTTTGAACAGGCTGATTTAGAAATTCATATTGAATGTAAAGAATCCAGAATAGCCAAAACAACATTGAAAATAAAAGTATAAAGTTGGAGGACTTACACCAACTGTCATTAAGATTTACTATAAAGCTACCATAATTAAGATAGTGTGTGGTATTGGCATAATAATGGACAAATAGATCAAGAGAAATGAATCAAGTCCAGAAATAGGCCTGCAAATGTTCAGTTAATTGAATTCAATAACAGAGAAGAGGAAATTCACTGGAAAAGCATACATTTTTTCAACAAATGTTTCTTGAAAAATTTGGATATCCATATGCAAAAATACTTCAATTTGCAGTCATTTAATTCAATTCATACTCACATATGATACCAAAAGTGACTCAAGAATATCGATTTATAAACATTCTAGTGCAAATGTCTTTTTTATAGCATAGCGTGTCTTTTGTTCTTTTCGGGCAGATGTCCTGTGGGTATATACACACCTAATGGGTGCCGTGCACACCGTCTAAGAGATGGACATACCTGAAGTTCTGAATCCGGTGGATCAAAGGCAATATATTTAACCTAAACATTTGTACCCTTGTAATATGCTGAAATAAAAAAAAAATTAAAAAAGAATATAGATCTAAATAGGAAACCTAAAACCATATAATTTCTAAAAGAACACATAGAAGTAAATCTTGGTGATCTTGAGTTAGGCAAAAATTCGTTAGACACAACACCAGAAATTACAATCCATAGAAGAAAAACCCAATAAATTAGCCTTCATGAATTTTAAGTATTTCTGCTCATTGATATACGCTGTTAACAGAGTGAAAAAAAAAACACTACAGATTGGGAGAAAATATTTGTAAATCACATGTATAATAAAGGAATTGTATGTAGAAAATATAGAGAATTCTCAAAACTCAATAACAAGAGAACCAACAAATCAGTGGAAAACAATGGGCAAAATATTTAAAGGGACACTTCATAAAGTAAAACATTGATTTTACGTAAGTACATGAAAAGGTGGTTTAACTCTGTATTCACTATGGAAAAACAAATTATATCAATGATATGCTCCCACATACCTCTTAGAATTGATAAAGTTAAAAAGACTGACATACTAAGTATTGGCAAGGGTGTGGGACAACTGAACTCTTGTATATTTCTGGTGAGGATGTAAAATGGTACAAATACTTTGCAAAAACAGTTTGACAATTTCTTGAAGAGTTAAATGTATACCTACATATGGCCTCACGTTTCTACTTTTAGTTATAATATTTATCCTAGAGAAATGAAAATATTTATTCATACAAATACTATATACCAGTGTTCAGAGCACCTTTATTTCTAATGGCCAAAACTATGCATATTCCAAATGCCCATCAATAGGTGAGTGAATAAACAAATGGTAAATTATAGTAGAATACTATCAACAGTAGAAATAACAAACTATTTTTTATATATGAAACATACATGAACCTTAAAAATAATACTGAGTCGAAGTAAGCTAGACCATAAATTAGTATATAGAGTACAATTCTATTTGCATAAACTTCTAGACACTGAAAACTAACTTACAGTGACAGAAAGTAGTTCAATGGTTGGTAGGAGACTAGGAAGGGGACTTGAGGATTGGCCAAAGGGAGGCATTACTAAGGATATGAGGAAACTTTTAAGAGTGGTGGGCATGTTCATTATCTTGATTGGGATGATGGATCACTAGTATGTGTATGTGCACATGTGTGTGGTGTGTGTGTAAATATATGCACATGCATACACAGATCAAAATCGTATACTTTAAATACGTACCTTTTAGTGTATGTATATTATACTTCAAAACATTTTTAAAAACTGCTAAGGATTGGACTAGAAATAAAATTAAAGTCCAACACAAATCATGAGCTATAAATGCAAAAATTCTAACCAAAACACTAGCAAATAAAAAACTTAAGAATACAATACTATAGAAAAATGATAACACATCAAAATCAGCTTAGTTTGTCACAGAAATGTAAGTTTGATTTAACATCAAAAATCATTTTAAGTCATCAAAATAACAAATTAATTTGAAAAAATTAAATTTTAATATATTCAGGAAAAGCATTTGACAAAGTTCAATACTCTCTTTACTTTTCAGAAAGAAAAACGGTGATTTAGGAGTAGAAAAACTCAGTAATATGGTAAAGAATATCTACAATAAAACCTTCCACAAAAATATTATTTAATGATCAGATGTTGAAAACTTTTTCTTCAGTTTAAGAACAAGACAAAAATCCCCACTGTTATCACTGTCCTCAAGGTCTTAGCCAATGAAGTAAAGAAAAAGGAAAAGGTAAAGGAATTTGAAAATGAAAGAAATTCTCATTATTCCTAAACTATTAATGTAGAAAAATATACAAATAAACTATTTTTTTTTTTGAGACAGAGTCTCTGTTGCCTGGGCTAGAGCGCACAAATAAACTATTAAAATTTATGATAGTTTACGAAGTTCAGTATATACAAAAAATTATATAAAAATATCATTTGTGTATTTATACATCATCAAAACATTTAGTCAATTAAATTTTTAAAAGCTATCATTTACATATTTATATAAATTATTTAAAATCTGCAAAGGATTAATACCTTCAATGCAATTCTAGTCTGGATCCCAATAAGCTGATTTTAAAATTTATTTGAAATTGCAAAGAGGTGAAAATAGGCAAGACATTTCTAAAGGAAAACAAGTTGACAGAACTTTATTATTATTCCATATTGTAAAGCTATAGTAATATAGACAGTGTGGTCTGACAAACATAGATCAATGAGACAGAATAGAGAGATTAAAACCAGCACAAATCATAAATGGATGTTTGAATTATTAAGATGTTATTGTAGAGAAGTTCAGGAAACACAAACTTTTCAATAAAACATGCAGGGATAAATGACTATCAATATTTTAAAAAGTGAACTCCTGACTCTCACCATGTTAAGAAAAAATCAGTTTGTGAAGATCTCAATTGATATTCTAAAATTTGAAGGTAAAAGACTACAAAGCATAAGCTTCTTAAGAAGCTTCTTAAGAAAATGTAGGATTATATCTTTAGCTCTTAGGGTTGAATAGTATTTCTTAAACAAAATCCAAAACACAAAGCCATAAAAACTTACAAAGAAGAATGTATAAAATGAATAATTTCCATTAATCAAACGATACTTTATTAAGGATACAAGCTTAGTCACAGAGTGGGAGATGTTTGCAACACCCATAACGAATAAAGAATCGCTACCTAGAATATAAAACAAACTCCTAAAAATCCAAGTGGAAAAAAAGCAGATAATTCAACAGAAAAATTGACTAAGAATTAGGAAGAGATTCTTCATAAAATGGTTTATCTAAATGACCAATAAATAAATTAAATTTTACATGAACACTCATTAGTAATCATGGAAAGGCAAATTATATGAGAATAATTAATTACCCTAATTACAATGAGATACCCATATACATGCTCCATATTGTTAGATACTGAAACATACTTTACTATGCCAAGTGTTAGCAAGAATATGGAACACATAAACCACTAACTAGCACATTTTGGAAACTATTTTGGAAACTGGTATGGCATTATCTAGCAATGATATAAGTAAGGGGAAAGAACCTCACATATATCCTATGACTTTATTCTATATTGTAAACCTATAGTAATATAGACAGTGTGGTATATGTATATTATGTATACATATACACAATATATATATATTATAA
This sequence comes from Lepilemur ruficaudatus, assembly GCA_963574885.1. Taxonomy (NCBI): domain Eukaryota; kingdom Metazoa; phylum Chordata; class Mammalia; order Primates; family Lepilemuridae; genus Lepilemur; species Lepilemur ruficaudatus. The sequence goes on along the minus strand of CAUYRT010025406.1, from coordinate 68,302 downwards.
TCCGCATGTGTATATGCAACAAGAAACAAAATACAAAAATGTTCAAAGCAGCATTTACCAAAATTTCCAAAAACTGAAACTGGCACTTTAATAATGTAATGGGTAAACAAATCGTTATATCAATAAACCACAGAATACTATACAGCAACAAAATTAATAAACTAGTTCTAGGTACAACAATATGACTAAAATATCTAATATTAATGCTGAGTAAAAATAGCAAGCTATAGAAAATGCATGCAGATGATTCTATTTATATAGTGTTCAAAACAGGCATCACTGAAATATTTTGCTTAGAGATGCTAACAAGAACTACTCACATACCAAAGAAAAACAAAGAATTGATTATTACCGGTGTCCAGGAAAGTTCTTACCCTACAGAAGATGGAATGGTAGGAGAAGATACATGTGGGGATTCCGGAAAGGTTGACAATACTTTTTTCTTGACCAAGGAAATATTTATATATGAGTGCTATTTGAAGCTATTTATTAAACTGAAAATATATTCCATGTACATCTATATGCATAAATTCTATTTCATAACAGAAGAGTTCAAAAAACAAAAACCACAAGTCTTTGTAAAACCTGGTGAGAGGTGTTTGGATTCCTTTTCTGGCCTGGACCAAGCCTTATCATGGGATACAAGCCCTAACGTTAGTCTCTTACTAGGCATCATAGGGACTAGAGGCAAAAGGATTCACCTGGAGGTGGTATGTGCACACACCGGCACTAGCCATGAGTTAGAAGTGAGTTCTCTGAAATCTTTATTTTTGTTTTTTACACCCACCTATACCTACAATCTAAAAATTAAGATCTCTAGACTGTGACTCACAAGCTTTAAGAGAAAATACAGTGCTGCTTCAGCTGAAGGTAAAAACTCATGACTTGAGTGTAACCAGTCATGATCGAGCACTTCACCTACTCAGTGGAGACTGCAAATTGTCCCTTCATGTGAACTGACAGCACCTCAAAGCACTGAATTGGTTTGGCAGTGAAGCAGGAAAAACTGTGTCGAAGTGAAAATAATCTGATACACAAAAATGTTTGAAATCGTTATAACGGTAGAGAAATGTCATGGTTGGTGCAAAATCAAGTCATTACTGGAGGCAAATGACTGAACTAAAGAAATTTGATTTCCCCTGGATTTTAACTTCATGGGTGGCTGCCTACAGGAAAACTGGATATATGTCTGAGACTTTTGCCTCTCTGTCAACGTGACTGAAAACAGCCTATAAAATCAAAATGATTTCATTCCGCAAGAAACTAGGAAAATATTTGAAGTCTATATTTTTAGTCAGAATTCAGAATTTCTTCAAGACTATAATTTCTTTGTCACATTAGTTTATGTAATCATAAAAATCTCAGTTTCTTTTGGGTAGAAAGGGGAGAATTTGATTCTCAGCTAAAAAAGATCAGTTTAAGATGAGCTTCGGGAGTGAAATTTCACTAGATAATGATTCACAGGGGAATTATGTTTGCTCATTTGAAAAGTGCTAGTTTCTGGGATTAGCAAAAGTAATATTTAAGATAAAAGGGGAGAAACTCAGAGAAAAATTCTGGTTTTAATTTCCATTTCATGCTGGCAAAGGAATGGGTTTGTTTGATGTAGTGAAAGGATTACATCTGGAAAGGATCATGAATCAGTGAATTAATGAATCAGTGAGACCATAAGTTATCTGCTTAGGTGTGCTCTGGCTCTACATTCTAAAGGCAGAATAGATAAAACCTTAGGTAAGACATAGACATGACCCCCTGAGCTTTCTTCCCATAGGTAAGTAAGCTGTGATTATAGATTGGGAGTGAAATATATGCACTGCTCAATTAAACGGTAAACTATTAGAGGCCACAGGTCACACTTTCCTTCGTTTCTCTGTATTCTACAAATCAACCTCGCACTTCCTAACACAGTGTTCCTGTGAATCATCCACTCAACAACTATTGATTTGCTGACAGATCATCAACTTACTTGTTGTGAGGCCACTGAGAAAGCAACAAAATAAATATAAATACTTTTTCCTGCTATTGTCACATCAATTGACCCCATACAGATCCTATAAGCTAACACTTCCACTTCATATCACACAAAGGATATCTTGCTTACTTTAGGATCTACCTTATTCTAAGAGGTAATTATAAAGAATGCTTGGAAAGACTGCTTCAGTCCCCTGTAAATACTAAATGAAGATCTTGGCATTTTTTTTTTAACAGCTGGCTCAGGCTTAAGAGAGGCAGGAAGAAAAACAGCACATGGGGGTAAACTGGTTAGGGTAGTTTAGCTACACCCAATTCCAACTGACTTAAATAATAAAGCCCTTTATTGACTTATTTAACTGGAATCCCAGAAGTAGGATGGACTTGAGGGTGACCTTCAGCTCAGGACTCTGGCTCTTTTTCTCTGCAGTTTTCCTGGCTGTGTCCCCTTCTGAATAATAATTTCATCTTTGCCCATTTCTCTCGTGGAGAACAATTTCTGTAGTGGTTCCTACATTCACAGCCACATATCACAATGTCCTGAGGAAGAAAAAAAATGTTCTTATTACAGACTTTTTAGTAAGCATCTTGAGATCCATCCTGACTGGGTTGTTTTTATTACTTGCTCATTCCTAGACCAATGAGTGTAGACAGGGGGACGGAATGGGCAGATCAAGAAGGCTTGACCCTGAAGCTGGAAGAAGTCAATTTTTCTCAGAGTCTCCTACATGAGGTAAGAGAAGAAGCTGGACCAAAGTTTGAATGTCATAGGAAAGAAAAAAAATTATTCTAGGTAGGCAAATCAAGAAAAAAAAAAAAAGAAAAAAAAGGAAAGAAAAGAAAGCAAAATAGAATAGAAGAAAAACCTATAGCAAAATACAGCAATAGTTCTCAACTTTGGCTGCATGTTAGAATTGCCTGGGAGCTTTTACAAATCCTAATGTCCAGGCAATATCCCAGACCAAATAAATCAGAATCCCTGGGGGGATAGGACAGGGCAGTCCTTTTTTAAGGCTCCATGGTTGATTCCAATGTGCCCTTCAACGAAATCACTGCATTGCATGTGGGAAGAGTTTATTCTAGGAAGATAGAACTCGTATCTGTCAGCTTTTCTCCTCTTGTGGGGATGTTGAAGAAAGATGAGTTGGTTTTATTCCCCAAGCTCTGACAGCTTAAAGCCACCTGAGCTGACAGTTGCATTTCCCCTTACAAAGTGGCTTAAATGTAGTGGAATTGTACTTTTCTAGCTTCACAATGAACAGCACAAAGGTTACAACAGTGGCTAAATCCCACGTGGTAAGCACAGAGAAAGCCATTGTAAGTACTGCTTTTCCAGAGTGACAGAAAATAGAGAGGGATTACAGTTGGGTTTAAAATACCATTTTATTCCCTGCACCATAAATGGCGTTTTTACAGTGTGCAGCTAGGAGTCCAGCATGGTCAGCTGCGGCACAGCTTTGTTTTGTTTTGTTCTCACTCTGGTCACTGTCCTTTCAGCCATTTACTACTCATTTTCTCACTCTCTGTTTGTTGCTCTGGGTTCTGTGGTTACCCTTCAGAGAATTCAGCAGATGAATCAGACCCAAGACTGAGTGACAGTAAAGAGAAACCAAAACCCCCTTCAGGCTTGTAGTTTCCTGCTTTTCTTCTCCTTCTCCTTTCCGTCTCCCCCTCCCCACTATCTCTCCCTCTTCCCCTACCCCTTCTCCTTCTTTTAAGACGAATAAGAAATAGAAAACAGATTTTTCTCTCTTGTTTTATTTCTAAATCTAAGTAGTTTAGTTGCTTTGTAGGGAAAGTCTTGTCTTCTATTAGTTCATTTTATGTATGTTCAGAAAACACTTTAATAGAAAAATATTAGCTACTATTGGCCTAATGTTTTGTCCTAAGTTCATTCATTCATCCATTAATTAATAAAACATAAAATTATTGAATGCTTAATACATGCCAGATATGGTACCAGGTTCTGAGGGTAAAGCAGTGCCAAAAATAAATAAATAATGTTGCTGTCCTTATGAAGTTTACATTCTAATGAGGGGAGGCCATCTATAAGCAAATATATTATAGACCTGGTAGTAATAAATTTGATGTAGAATGATAAAGGATTTTAATAAGGAAAGAGAACTTTGGGGGAAGGATGCAGTGGCAAGGAATGGGGGTTTTTGGTTGCTACCTTAAAAGGAATGAGGAGGGAAGGCCCTCCCTCAACTAAGGTGACATTTGAGGAGAGACCTGAAGGCAACAGTGGAGCAAGCCGTGGGGACACCTGAGGGAAGCATCCCAGGCAGAGGCAAGAGCAAGTGCAGAGACTCTGAAGTGGAAGAACATTGAGTGTGTGTGAGGAGGACAGGAAAGTGGTCAGGCAGAGATAGGAGGGCTCAGATCATGTAATATCCTAGGCGCCCTTTGAAGAACTTTGGCCTTAATCTGAAAAAGGGGGAAGCCATTGGGGGATTTTGAGCAGAAAAATGATGTGGTTCAACATATATTAAGGGGAATTTTCTGTTGAGAAAAAGTTTAAGGAAGCAGGAGCAGACTAAAAAGGGTTAAGTATATATGATTTAATAATTTTACGTGTAAGATTAAGGTGTTAGATAAGGCTATACCTTAGTTTGTTGAAAATATTCCTTCTTGGTGTGTGAGGTTCCTTTGCCATGTATTAAATATTCATACAAAACTATAACCTGTTTCAGAGGTCTTTATTCAGTTCATTGAACTAACTATTGATTATCTTACCTATAGTTTAATTATTGAATTACTGTGTCTTTTATTGTGCAGTAATAAAGTCTCATGTTTTCAGTGAATATTTGCTCAATCAGAAAAGGCTCATTGCATAATGTTGTCACTAGAAGGAAATTTACAAAAATACAAATAGTCATGTTCCTTGAGTGTCACATGATTTTTTTCTTTATTCTCATCTGTAGCTTCCTAATTTTTTACAATAAATCTTGTGTTTAGTTTTATGATTACACAGAAGATTTCTCAATAAATTGAGGACTCCAGATTCATATACCTCTACCTATTCAGCATTTCAATTTTCACCTAAGAGGAAAATATCAAACTTAAAATGATTGAAAAAAGAGATTTCTCTTTCCTTGAAACTGCTTTTCTGTAAATTTTCCTAATTCAGTAAATGGTACCTACCATTTGTCTCCTAATTACTCAGATAAAACCCCTGAAGTCACCCTGACTCCTTTTTTTCCCTCATGCCAGACCTCTAATAGAGCAGCAAAATCTGTTGGTTTCACCTTAAAAACCTTAACCAAATCCTTGTATTTCTCCCCACCTCAAAGACCACCACGTCCTAATTGATCTTCCCTCGTTCCATTCAAATTTCCACATGGCAGCTAGTGATGCTTAAAATACCAGAATCAGATCATGTGAATCACTTCCATAAAACATTTCAATAGTTTCTTGTCACACTGAAAATAAAAGCCAAAATCTTTGCTATGGCCAACTAAGTCCTACATGTTCTCTTCCTGGATGACTACAGACTGGTTAGCTACTCCTCTCCCGTCTCTTGCTGGCCCCATCCACACAGTCCTTGCTGTTTCTCAACATTGCCAAATGCATTCCCCAAGACTTTTTGCATTTCCTGTTCTTTATGCCTGGAATTCTCATGCTCCAAATATTTGATTGGCTTTTTTCCCTACTTCATTTGGTCCGTCCTTAAACACTCATCTCTTCAGAGAAGACTTCTGTGACCAACCCATTTATAATAGCACCTTAAATCATAGTCCACCTTTTCACTTGGTTGATTTTTCCTCAAAGAACTTGTTACTACTTTTTTGGGCACTTTGTGTTGGTTCCTGTTTACTGTCTCCCACCCTGCTTGAATCAGAACACTAAAATTCTCCAAGAATGAGCTTATGAAACAAAGGAGGCACTATATTTTTACCTAAAAGTATAATAACTAGAAATAATCAAAGGAAAGACTTTTAGAAAAATGCCTATCCCTAGCTGTATGACTACTAGTTTACTGTGTAGTTTCTTAACTTATTTTGTCCAACATTCTCAGCATAAATATAATTATTCGATTCTTTTCTATTACTTTTGTTATTTTTACAAAAAGGAAATTCAAAATTATAAAAATATTTACTGTCTTTTTCTTTTAAATTGATAAGCACATTCTTATAAATAAGAGAAAACACCTAGCTCTTTGTCTATAATTTAGGGTAATCCTCTTTACCTGTCTTCATCATTCACTCCTAAATATTATTGTATTATTATTTTATTATTTATAGACACAAATATATGTACACATGCATATATATGTATATATACACACATACTTATATACACACATACAACTGCACGTTTGCTATGTGCAAGCCCTTGAAACATTTGTAGATACCTCTATGTATCTCTTAAGTTTTCTCTTTCCAAACAAAATAAACCCTAGCTCTATCAATTGCTTCTCATATGATATGGTTTTTGGCCTTTCAAAATTCTAGTTACTTTTTCCAGATCATATTGTAGCTTTCTAACATAGTTCTCAATTCCTCATATTTCAATATTTAAATACTACATATGTCAGTAATGGTTTGACACACGTAGCACATTATCCCCTTTGTTCCGGACACAGTATTACTATTGGAGAAAACTAAAATTATCCTCAACTCCCAGCCATATAACTGTGGTTCATATAAGCTAATGTCATAACAGGTCTCTCCTGACATGAATTTTTTAACTGAAGTGTGTTATTTTACATCTGTTCATAATATATACCGTTTTAGTAGTTTTAGTCATCATTCCAATCTGTCATGATTTCTTTGAACTTTGATTCTGTCTTTCTTTCTTTTTATTAGCTATTCCTCCCATATGTCTATCATCTGCAAAGCTTATAATCGTGCTTTTATGTCTTTGTTCAAGTTGTTGATAAAAATGTTGGGTAGAACAGATTCCCATAATAATGTACATAATACTAATATTTTATATTTGCATCATACTGAAGCATTCATAAAGCACATTCATATACATGATCTCATTTGATACTGTAATCCTAAGTTGGAAGAAGGGTAGCCTTTTTATTTTTACTCTCATATTGTAGATAAAGAAATTGATGCTAAGAGAATATAAGTCACGAAAACTACTGGTTGAGAGTTAGTACTATTAAGTATCTTAAAGAGGTTTTTGTTTATAGTTCTAACCAACTATGAATTTGAATTCACGTAAATGTATCATTATTCAGCCCATATTTGTGCATCTGTAATCAGTTTCCTGAGATAGGAAGGACTAACTCCCATCCTTCTGGAAGAAATGATGTTAAAACAGGTAGGACAGACCAAAGAAGAAAGGGTCCCTGCTGACAGAAGTGAGGAGGGAGACAAAGGGAGGACAGACAGCTTGACTCTTCAGATGGCCTGAGATGGAGAACTTAGGGAAGTTGGTGGGAAATCTGCTTTGGAGTGAGCCATGTGGGGGACATCCTCCAGTGATATATAAGGTGCCACATGTTTGTTGTTTGAAAGCCTAATCTGTGGTCTAAGAACATATTGGATGATAAATCTAGCTAATTGAAGAAATCTACCCCGACAGCAAGCATCCAAGGCAAGAATTGGGTGACATCCTCCTCTGATGTGAGCCCTGACTCAGCCCAAAGCATTCCAGTGAGGCTTCACCCCTGGATGATGCATAGCAGTGAGGCATTGTAGTTACCCACAGCACAGCAACTGTGCTCTCCAGCAAACAGGAGAGAAACTTGGAAAGAGCTTGGGAATTGAATCATAGCCCCACCCTTTCCCGGTTAAAATCACAGTGATAATTAAGGCAATGGACAGCGCAGGCATTTATTAGCAGGGATAGTCATATAAAATTATGAATATTTGACTCTTTTTGACCAGTAACAATTTCATATGGTTTATCCAATACATTCTAGTTATGTTCTGAAAGGTTTTAAAAGGATCAGGGTAAGGAAATTGTGCCTAAAATTGTTCATCTTAGCTTCCTCCCTTTAAAGACCTTTTCAAAAAGAAATGATTTTAACTAAATTTTGCTGGTTTTTTTAAGTATTTTGTTATTCTGGGTGAGTAACATATTAATTCATAAACATCCTAGTAAATCTGTCTGATTATCTAATTAGTGGAAACATATCAAGTCCAGTGAAACAAGCATATATTGAGGATTTCGTAGACACTATAGTAGCTGCTAGGGATAAAGAAATGATTATATAAAATTCCTAACTTCAGAGTTCCTAACCAAATTGAGGGGTTGGACAAAACCAAATACATTGTAATGTAGTAAAGTTAATTCCAGTTAAAAATATGAAAAGATAGAAAGCATTTTCCTGGGCCAGTTAGGGTAAGGAGGCTTTCCAGGCAAGATGACAGCAGATCTGGGTTTTAAAGATGAATCAGAGTTAGTCAGGTAGACAAGAGGGATTAAAGGTATTCTAGGCCAGAAGAGTAATTAATTCTACAAAGGCCAGAGGTGTGGGAATGAGGGAATTGTTGAAATATGAGAGAGAATCAGAGACACAAAATTCAGAAATGTTTTCTTTTACTGATGGTATCACCTACTGGTAATGTTAATTAACCTTGTCCTGATGAAAATCTTAAATATCTTTGATTTTTTAAAAGAGATTACATCAACACTTCAATATTTCCTTGTGCTTTGTTTCATTTAATGTCCTTGTGTTTTAGATTTTAAAAAGTAAGATAGTGAATTTAAGACAAAAAAGAAAGTTATGCCTTGATTGAGTTACCTAACTTTATTTGCATAGCTATATACATTTTAAAATAGAGCATAATATCAGAACAAACAATAATATCCCTGCCATGTTATGTGGCAGTATGATTATACAATTTAAAATTCAATTTTATTGTGCATACAGGAAGACTGGTTTTTGATTGCTCAGGTTTTTTTGTTGTTGTTCCAAATGCATAACAATTTCATTCTTCATCTTAAAGTTCTAAGGTTCAACTATATTTGAATTATCTATAAAAAATCAGAAGTATTTTTTCTTTATGAAATTTTCCCCCTATTTCGTAACTTGAAAATGACTAAAGCAATTTGTGTGCTAAGGGCGGGGGGGATGGGAGTGGCTCGTTGTTCTCAGACAAGAGAAAGGGAGTTTGAGAATCAAAAGATAATTTCTTGAAAGACAAGGGTGAATAGGTCAAAACAGAAAGTGACACTGGATGTTGTTTTGAAATGCTAACAATAGCATCCCTTCCCACTTGCCTTTCTGGTGACATGGTCTGAAATAAAGCTGTCAAGCACTAGCACCCCAGGGTCTCTCTGCAGACCCTCTTTTAAAAGCCAAAAGACCCAGGACTCTTCATCTACTCTCTTCTAGTTTAGAGTGAGAAACACATAAGATTGAAAGGAAGGTTAAAATCTAAGCCAGACAACAAGGAGGTGTCTGAAAGGGCTTGTTCACCCTGCAGTGTAATGAAAGCTGTTGGTTCTGAGGTGGAAGTTATGCTTTGTTGGAGACTTCTGGTCTCCTAGAAGTTTGCAATCAAAGAGAAGTCAGAGTCTGATGTGGTTGAAGGCAAGTGGTGGTGCCTCTGTTGCATTGCTGACTGTGATTCAGAGGCCATATGCAGGCATGTGCATTGAAACGGGAATCCCTGGGAAGTCCCCAACAGAAGGCTTCCAGTTGTGTTCTGCCAAAGCAGAACAAATCCAAAGGGATCCTGAGTTTCTACTACAAAGACAGTGTGACTGAGACTAGTGGCCTTTTTCTGCCACTTCAGTTGTTCCTATCCATGGAATCCTTCGCTAGATAGCACACTGGTGAGTCATGTCGGTGTACACAGATCACTTTACTACATTGTTAGGAAACATCAAAGTCTAAACTATTTATGAAATGAGTTTGGTTAAAGGTATATAGATCACATAATCATGATATGTGGATCAGTCTCTTTGCAAAGGAGCATGGAATTAAACAGTGCCTTACTTATATATTTATAATTATACATACATATTATATATATATATATATAGAGAGAGAGAGAGAGAGAGAGAGACAGAGCCTTGTTCAGTCACCCATGCTAGAGTGCAGTGGAATCATCATAGCTCACTGTAGCCTCAAATTCCTGGGCTCAAGTGGTCCTCCTGCCTCAGCCTCCCAAGCAACTGGAACAACAGACACACACCACCACACTGGGCTGATTTTTTCCTATTATTAGTTGAGATGGTGTTTCACTCTTGCTTAGGCTGGTCTCAAACTCCTCACCTCAAGCGATCTTTCCACCTTGGTCTCCCAGAGTGCTAGGATAACAAGCATGAGCCAGTACCTGGCCTCATTATACATATATATTGAAAACCAATAACACTGACTTTCCATGGGGCAAATAGTAAAAGAATACAGTGTTGTGAACGTAAGTGCAGAATTCAACATTAGATACCGAATGATCCAGTGACTACACTAGATTTAGTGTAGTTTAGTGATTACACTAAAAAGTTGACAGACTCAAAGTTAAGGAGGCAATAGGTATAACACAGTGAAAGCTGAAAATAAGGACAGAATAGGACTTGGCAAAGAAGAATCAGAGATCATATAATCCCTGAGTCAAGGCCCAGCATAGTCTACTTGGAGATTTGCTGCAGGTTCTGCCAAAGGACAGGATTTAGGGAAATGAAATGGTATTTGAGTGAGGTACCTTATGCTTTGTAAATTTGATGATGTGTTGCTAATAAACTGACTAAACTATGTTAAATTATCAGGCATAATCCAGTAGTGCCTGACATTGTAGTAAGAGTTTATTGTGCATTAAGCCATCTCCCTATGCTAAGCTTTGTGAATGGGGAGACTCTTAGGCCCAAGGAGGAAGATAAGAATATTTTATCAATTAAATAGGCTGAGAAAAAGTTGAGTGCAGGGAATGCCTTTTGGAATGGCTTTTGTTGAGTGAGAAGCTCCTCTGCCTCATCACTTTTTGCAGCTCTTTGAATTGAGACACTGGAGAAAGAAATCTAACATTTATGAGATTAGGTGACAACATCCACGCTGAATGTCCACAAGGCTGAGCAATGACTCCCTGACCATCAGGGTCTTCCCTGTGAGAACAACAATAGTCAAATGACACCAGAGGGACACCAAAGAACATCTTTTACCTAGATTCATCTGTTCCTGCAGCCTCAAACTCCTGGGCTCAAGTGATGCTTCTTCCTCAGCCTCCCGAGTAGCAGGGACTACAGGCACATGTTTACTTTATCTCTAAAGATATTTTGAGTGGAAGAAAATTCATATACTCCTGGATACTTGAATGTTCTTTAAAACAACCTTCCTGGAAATATAAAAGAGATGCAACTCTACCTTTTCCCGTTTCTTTTTTTCTTTATGTAACCCCAAGCCCAGGGAAGCCTTATTTTTCTTTGCTAGACTGGCAGGGCTCCTTCCTACTCTGCCTTCTAATGGAAACTATCCTCCCCGAAGCCCTCAGGATTTCAACTTTATCCAAGTCACTTCCTGAGCTTGCCTCCCCCCTTTCAGGCCCAACGCATTTTGTTCATCATGACTGGGCGGTCTGCTCAGAGTCCTGCTTCCGTACCTTCTGCCTCCTTACAGCCTTTTTCTTTTCCTAGCAGCTCCATATGCTTGCTCAGTTTTCACCCTCAGCCTCCACAAACCTCTCTCCACAAGCTGCCCCTCCCATCTGGAAGCAATCCTCCCCCAGTTACATTAGTATTAAAAAAGATCCTCATTCAGTCCACACTTCTGACCGAGTACTGTAGCATTCTCTCTCCCACTGGAAGCTGCAAATTTGCATTTTATCACATCCACCCCAGCCCATATGGGGTCACCCTTCAATCCTCCGATATTTTTAGAGAAAGGGAGCATTTCGCTACAAGTGTTAGTCTGGTATTCGTGGCTTTTCAGCTGAAAGTTTGGCTTTCTAGTGACAGCCTGCAGCAGAGATGGAGAAGTGGCTCATAGCTATTGTCGAGGAGAGAGAGTATTGCTGGGGATTCTAGAAGCCGTAACCTCCTCTTTCCTCCTGTGTGGTGAAATGTCAGGTATAGTGTGAATCAGTATGAACTTGGCTGAGAGCAGGAAATGCACTGAGAAAACAGGGGACCAGACACAGTTTGGGTCAGAGTCTTCTAAACATCATTAGCAACCTCACCAATTAAAATTCTGTGGGACAATCACTGATTTCAGAGCACTGATAATTTTCTTTGCCAGGACACATTCAGGATGTTCCCTTTTAACCTTTCATCCTAGAAACTTAAGTGATGCACTGAGAATATGGAGTGGTATGGTGTGCCAACTTGAGTTATCGTCTCTTCCTCTCACTGAATAGCTGTATAAATCTAGGTGCTGCTCTGGCCATCAGTTTACTTGTCTGTAAAATAGGGTATTGGATTGATTAATCCCAGAGGTCTGGTTCGTTCTGTTTTGATGTGTGCACGACCATTGTGAAATGTATTGGAAGGTCGAATCAGGAAGCCCTCCTTTGGTTGAAGAAATTGTTGAAATGGGATTAGAAGAGTATTGAACACTTCTTGTTTCTACCTGGAATTATTTGACTATAAAAAAGAGACAAAAAGTTATTACTTAACACTCAAAGTGATTACAAGTGCTTCTGCCTTCTAAGGAAAATTGGATAAAGTAAACTATGCATTGCTCTTTTCTTCTCATGGAGATAAGCTGAGATGATAAAAAGCAAGGTAATCGCAAAGCCTCTTGCTGTTCTTTTGTGTTCTTTTGAGGGGCCTAGAAAAGTCTATTGCTTGACACTGTCCCTTAATGAATCTCTGGGTACGCAATAGCAGGCTCTGAGCTGGGTGGCTGGTGGACAGCCAACTTGCTCTGTATAATAAAATGAAGGGAGTATCTTCTCTGGGAGGATAGGGAAAGGAGCCCGAGAAAATGGTGAAGCAGAGAGTTTTTAGAGGGCAGAGCAGCATATTGATGCAAAAACCTATCACTTCAACCCTTCAGAAAATTCTGTTGCATGGAAATAGCTTATGAAGGTTGGAGTAGAAAGATAAGAACAGTTAAAGGAGGTTTGACCTGAGTGAGATTGGAGGTCATTAGACAATAGAGCTCAATCAGAAATTTGCAGAAATTTTAAAATGAGCATTGGAAATTTGGAATAATGGGATCAAGATACACAAAATACTAAATGGGACTATTGAGCTACTTGATAACATAATTTTTGAAAAAAACCCCACTTTTATTGAAAACATATTTATAGTTTAGTATAGTGCTGGCACATAGTAATTGCATGTTACATATTATATATTGTCCATATTATTATTTTGGCAGTTATTATTGAATAACAAATATGATCCTTTTCATGCTATTATCTTATTAAAAGCAAACAATAGTACATGAAAGTGAATACTGTGCTCTGAATTTATAAAAGAGAAGTCTTGAGTTTCAAATAAATCAAAGACTACTTACCAATATTTTAATAAATAGAAAATGTTAACGTCAGTATTCAAACTCAAAAAACATGTTCCTTCCATGATATTAATTTTTCTAAATTCAGTCTTCCTACCACTGGAGATGGGGTGATTATGAGTGTTACAAAGACAAACAATAAAAATATTTAATACACAGAATGGGCATGGTGGCCTGTAATTCCAGCACTTTGAGAGGCTGAAGCAAGAGGAGCACTTGAGGCCAGGAGTTCAAGAACAGCCTAGGCAACATAGCAAGATCTGGTCTCTACTAAAATTAAAAAATTAGCCATGCGTGCCTGTAGGCAAAGCTACTCAGGAGGCTGAGGTGGGAGGATCATTTAAGCCTCCAGGAGTGTGAGGTTGCAGTGAGCTATGATCATACCACTGCACTCTAGTCTATGCAACAGAGTGAGACCCTGTCTCCTAAAAAAATGTATAAAAAATATATAACAGGCATACATTAATTTTAATGTACATAAGAAAAATGTGCATGACCAGTGATAATAGATTTCCGGTTATAGTAATGATTATAAAAATACTCTTAAAATATGTCAGAGTTAAAATGCACATTAAACTTTTAAAAAAATACCAACTAGTAATAACACAACTGTGGGAAAAGCCACAAAAGAAATATAATACTTGAATGGGTAAGTTTAGAAAACACTGCAATGAATCACGCTTACTGGACTTCTCAAACTTCTTTCTTCAGGAACTCACTGATGGCTTATGGACTGGAGAAATCCACTGACACACTCACACAAAACATCTTCTATTAAAATATTTAAAATGTTGTCTACAAAATTGTTGTTGTAAGAGAAATATTTTAAGAGAAAGTAAAATTTTCTATGTGCTCTAACATTACCATTCACTCTTTCCCCTCACTAGCTACCTCTTCCCGTATTCCCAGATCAAGATTTCCCTCTGTTGGGAATCTTCCTGCTGCTGCCACTGTCCTCCCCTTCATCACAGGCAAACCTCCACGCTTAGGCCCACCTAATCCCCCGCCTCACAGATAACTCCAGGCATCTGAATGCTATTGTAGTCTGAGCACCTCAGGGGCTTAATTTACTCCAAATGTTGAATTCTACTTAGGCCATCACTCTCCAAGAGGGCCTCATCCTGCCGCAGCAGCGTGGGTAAAGACCTTCTCCACCCCTGCTTGTTTTCCCGCCCATGGCAGTCAGCTTTCTAAGATGTCTCCCAGTGATCCCCACCTCTCAGTATTTGCAGTGCCCCCTTCACTGTAGGGTGGACCTCACTTGCTTCTAATGGATAGAATCTGACAAAAGTGATAGGATGTCACTTCTGTGATTAGGTTACACAAAATCACGACTTCCACTTTGCTAGACTCTGCCCCTTGGACTTCTCCACTTGCATACTTTGATGAAGAGAGCGGCCATCTAGGAGAAGACCATCCGGAAGGGCCGGAGAGCGGCTTCAGTCAAAAGCCCACAGGCGCTGAGGCCCTCATCCAATAGTCACAATGGATGGAACCCGGCCAGTGCCAGCTGAGTGACCCTATTAGAATGGTTCCTTCCTCAGTTGACAGTCAGATATTGGAGGCCCAACCTGTACCTTGGTTATAGCCTGTGGGAGACCCTGAAGAAAGAGACTCAGCAGAGCTGGGTCTAGATTCGTGACCTACAAAAACTGAGAGAAAATAAATATTGTTTCAAGCTACTCAGTTTGGGGGTAACCTGTTATGCAGCAATAGATGACTAATATACTATCTTATTGAATTAGACTTTTTAAAGAGGCCACAGTCTGGAACTTCTCTGTACACATGACTGCATTTTACTCATTCAGGGAAAATTTACCATCAAATATATTATACTGACTTTTAACTTCCTGCATATTATTGCCTACCTCTAAACCCAATTATTGCTGCTAGAAACCCTGGGTGTTTTTTCTCTCACATTTCCTTTGAAAAAGTTGTACCAGATACAGTGAGGGTTCTGTCACTTCTTTCCTCTCCTGTTCATAGTCCCTCTGCTGCTGAGCCCTTTGTCGCCTATGAAGCTGGAGAAGAATCTCTCAGCCCTGCCGCTGGTAAGAATCAGCTGCCTCTCTCTAGTTAGTAATTTCAGCCCTCTCTGGGCTCTGACAGAGATTCTGGAGCCTTCACAGTGTTAGGGCTAACTAGAGAGTCTTTCGAGTCCTTGATAAGCTGATAAAAGTCTAAGTCGTGGGCTGAAAAAGGAAGAAAGCTTGTTTCTTTACTACCTTAAACTTTTGTTCTTTTATAACATAAGTATTTACTGCTATAAATGTTCTTCTATCCACTGATTCAGTGGCATCTCACAAATTATGATATATTATGGTTTTAATTATCTTTCAATTCAAAATATTTTCTAATAGCCCTTATGATTCTTCTTTGACCCAAGGGTTATTTAGAAGTATGTTGTTTAATTTTCAGGTATTTGGAGATTTTCCAAATATATTCTTATTATTTATTTCTAACAATTCTGTTCTTGTCACAAAACTACTCTGCATGATTTCAACCCTTTTAAACCTATTGAATATTCAAACTACGCTATAAAGTGATAGTAATTAAAATAGTGTGGTATCAGCATAAAAATAAACACATCAACCAATGGAACAGAATAGAGAACCCAGAAATGAACCCATGCCTATATGGTCAATTGATTTTTGACAAAAATATCAAGGATACACAATGGGGAAAGAAAAATCTCTTCAATAAATGATTCTGGGAAAACTGGGTAGCAATAGGTAGAAGAATGAAATTGGAACCTTTTCTCACTCCATATACAAAAATCAACTCAAGATGGATTAAAAATTTAAACGTAAGACCTGAAACGGTAAAAGTACTAGACAAAAACATAGAGGAAAAACCCCAACCACATTTGTCGGGGCAATGATTTATTTTAGATTTGACTCCCAAACTACAGGTAATATAAGCAAAAATAGACAAATGATACTACATCAATTTAAAAAGCTTCTATACAACAAAGGAAAGAACTAACGGAGTGAAGAGGCAACCTATAGAGTGGGAGAAATATTCACAAGCCATAAATCTGATAAGTGCTTAATATATAAAATATGTAAGGAACTCAAAAAATTCTATAGAAATAAAACAAATAACCAGATTTTAAAATGGACAAGAGATCTAGATAAACATTCCTCAAAAGAACACATACAAAAATGACCAACAGATATATGAAAAAATGCTCAACATCACTAATCATTAGGAAAAGGCAAATCAAAATCACAGTGAGATAACATCTGACTGACCCCAGTTAAAATGGCTATTATCAAAAAGATGAATTATAACAAGTATTGGTGAGGATGAGGAGAAAAGAGAACCCTTGTACACTGTAGGTGGGGATGCAAATTAGTATAGCTATTATGGAGAACTGTATGGAGATTCCTCAAAAAACTAAACAGTAGAACTACTATGTAATTCATCAATTCCCATCTGGGTATTTATCCTGAAGATTTGAAATGAGTCTGTCAAAGGATGTCTGCACTCCCACATCCATTGCAGCACTATTTACAACAGCCAAGTTATGGAATCAACCTACGTGTCCCTCAACAGATTAATGAATAAAGAAAATGTGCTATGTATACATAATGGAATGCTAGTCAGCTTTAAAAAAGAAAGGAACTTTGTCATCTGTGACAACATTGGTGGAATTGAAGAACATTATGCTAAATGAAATAAGCCAAGCACAGAAAGATAAATACCTCATGTTCTCACTTACATAAGGATTCTAAAACAATAGAACTCACAGGAGCAGTGAGCAGAATGATGGCTACAAGAGGCTGGAGGTTGTGAGCAACGGAGAGATGATGGTCAAAGAGTACAAAGCCTCGGTCCTCAGTTAGACAGAAGGAAACAGTTGAGTTTTTTTATTTTTTATTTTTTATCTATTGCTGTTAACTTGTGTCCTGAGAATTTACGTAAATTAGTTTTTTAGTTTTCATCTCTCTTCATTTAAAAGTAAGACATGAGTTCTTTGGAACTTAGCTGGAAGGGAACTCTACGTTAAAGACACTATGTTATACTCAGAGTCATTTCTCCCTTTGACAGCAGTGGCTTTGTTATTAGTCCCAGCATTCTGTCTGCTCCCTCCTTCCTTCAGAATAAGTCTCCACCAAAGAGAGTCCCTGAATCCTCATGAAAATAGACTCTCAGCAGGCCAGTGCCACCAGACCATCAGTTGAGCCCAAACATGCCTGCATCTAAGCACTGGATAAGGCTTAGACTTAGGAATTCAAACCTCTCCCCCAATCCTCTATGCAATTAAGAGATTCACTTATTGTTTATCATGTTGTTTGTGTAATAAAACTCTGACTCATCCTTTTTCCCACTGTATTGTGCAGTTGATAACTCCACAATTTCATACTGCCCATAAATACATATGCTGGGTTAGTACACTCTCTGCAAAAAATTAATATACAGGTTACTTAGTTGAAATGGGTGGATTTCTCATCTGCCTCATTCTTTGATCTATTCCGTTTTGGTTGGTTTGGTCCATGGGGACATTCTCTAAGAAGCATGCTCCAAACTCTTGATATTATCCTCCTGATTGTTTTAAAAGTATCCTCTCTGATGTGCTGTAGCCTTCCAAAAGTTTTAAATGCTGGCATGCAGCCATCTGCTGAATACCAAATGGTGTCTTTCTGGATGGAATGGCAAAAACTCAAATAAATGAGTAATAGCAAAGACACTCTAACTTATGACATGTAGAGATTGAAAAACCAAGAATGATATTGACTGAGAGAAGCACTGATGCCCTAAGCTTTGGTTACACTCTCAGCTAGGTGTGAGACTGACCAAAAAGGGGGAATTGTTAAACAAAATGTATGGGAAGCCATTGCTTTGAACTGATCTCCTGTACTTGGCCCCAACACACTAACGTGAAGTCATTTGTGCTAAAGTTCCATGTCACCAAACCAAATCTAAGTTGCTTATCGGGCCTTCCAAAAAATTAGGAAGAGAAAAAGAGAAATAAGGAAAGAGAGATCAAAGCTCAATTCCCACATAGGCCAGTTTTAGCCAGCATAAGGAAGTCCTTTAACCCTGTAAAGTAAGTAAGTTTGAAACGACCGATCTGCTTTATGTTTCTTATTTTTGCTTTCTTTAGCCCTTTTTTGCCTACAAAGCCCACCTCCTCTGCTCAGCTCATTGTATTTTATAGAATGAGATGCCACTCAATTCTAGAATCACTAATAAAAGTCAATTAGATCTTTAAACTAAATTTGTTAAAACTTTGTGTTTTGACAGCATATTTGAGGTAGGCAAAAACACTCTGTTTTCTCTTTTTTTCCTCAGAAATTTGCATGTAAGTGATGGCCAATTTTCATGTGTGCCTCCAATCTGTGTCTTAGGGAAAATATTCTGCCTCAAACAATAGTTTTTAAATGTTAGCAAGATGAAGAATCAGATGGGCAATTGTTGAAGATTCAAACGCAGGTAGTCTTTATTTTTCTAATATCAAGTCAAACCTGGCATCAAATCCATCTATATCCTAAAGCTAATGAGAAATTCATATTCTGTCATTAACTAGGATTCTGCCCTTTAGGAGTATGAAATGATTCTAGGGGCTTTACTCAAAGTAGATCTTTTGGGGAGAGCACACTGGTTTGGGGTCCATATGATGTTTTCATTTTCTAAACCTGCATGGTCCCTGCAGCAAAGTTGCTTTTGTGTCACACTGAGGCAGAGAGATCTTTGTCACATCTGGAAGCTGTACTCTGGAGCATCTACTCTCTGGGGATGTACCATACAACCAGTTCTCTCCCAGGATTTTCTATTTCCCTAGGCTCTGTCAAAAAGTAGGGCAAACACCTCCAGATTTTGCAGGGCCCCGTCCCTCTTCTGACTTGGGAAATCTATTCTGCCTCTCTTCTCTCTTTTTCTTCTCCAAGAACTCGCCTTCCTCCTCAAAGACATTACATTCTTGCCCATCTTCCTCAGGAGCAAGTGTTGAGGAGGAGGTGGCAATTTCCCTGTGCTACCATCAACCCTGAGCTAAGAGGACACAAATATCTGGCTATCTCCTCAAAATAGAGAAGTGCAGATTACAAAAAGAAACATGTATACACTCACAGAAATAAATGTCTCAGTAATTCAACCTGTCATACATAATTTTTTTTTTGTCTAAGTTCAGTCAGCTTCTGGGCAGTCTCATACATGGTTACTGTGGTGTATTTTCTAAATAATTTTAGCTGTATTATAATAATCCAATATCTATTATTTTGAAGTCTATATTATTTTAACTTTTATAATATGTATGTTTGCAGCTTGCTGCACTTCTCAAGGAAACTGAATTTTATTTCCTCAATGCAGATAGAGCCTGAAGGAAAAAGACAGAAAGGATAATTTTATAAGAAATTGAAATGTATCCCTCTGGTAATTTTGGCAAAACAGCCAAAAGACCTCCTAATGTGATTTTCTTAAATCTCAGCAAGTATGAATTGAGTGTCTACTATAGGTGAAATACATAGCACACTATTTTCAGTATTGTAGGTGGATTCAAAGATGGTCTCTGCCCTTCAGAAGCCAGCATTCTGACAGGCTGTTACGCCACGTTATGCCTGCCTCCTACTCTCCAACTTCACACTCTTCTCTCTCGCTCCCTCTCTCCCTGTGTTTCCCTCCCGCTCTCTTCATGGGCCCTTCTCCTGTCATCTCTGCTTCATTCGCTATTTTCCTCAATTCTTTTCTCTGCTGATAATTTCTCTCATCTTAATCTGAGTTTCTTTTCTTTATAGCATAGCTAGCATAGTGGCCACCTGGCGCCTTTCTAGCTATTTTTCATTTTAATTCTCATTCTTAACTGCTTCGATCATTCAGATTTATCCTTATAACTCCTGTTAAAGTGCATGAACTCATGTTTTCTTCACGATAGTGTCCTTCAGTAGGCCAGGCAGCCATTATTATTTACATAAGACAGATATATTAAGGCACAAATAGACAGTGTTTATGGACATAGCTTAGTAGGGGGAGATGAAGATTATAACAAAGACCTTCCAACCCTCAATATGAAGTTCTTTTCAATTCACCACGTTTCTTCTCAAGACTCTTTTTGTGCTTGGGGTATAGTCCTTCACCATATGCAAGGCTGTGTGGTTCAGGGCCACCCAGATCGTTTTAGCCATTCAGCATCTTGGGGTCAGGAACTACATTTTACTCATCTCTCTTTTGTCAGGGTAGCATGTTCTGAGGACATACTAGCTCCTCCATAAACAGCTTATAATAAAACCCCAAAATAATGCACTGGCAAAAAGCAGTGCCCTGGGATTGGGCAGGCAATGAGTGGTGTAGAGGCACAGTGAAGGAGGAGGTCCTCTTTGTTGGGTTTGCACATTTCATGCATTTCTACATTGGAATGTGTTGGATGTTTCAATGGTAAGCTAATATTGCAACTCTCTTCTTACTTGGATGTCATTTGGGGTTGCGGACTTCATTCAATAAAGATGGAAATGAAATTCTGACAGTGAGAGGGAAAGTTGCCAATTCCCCCAGAAACAGATTGATTTGACCTTTAAACTGATGTCAAAAAATACGGAGTTTCCTCCCCAACATACATAGCTGCGCTTTGATTCTGGAAAGGTTATCACTTTTTCTTCAGTGCCTCTCCTTGCCTCTCTGCTTTACTTTTGTAGCTCTTAGGGTGTAGTCCAGAGAACCTCAGCTTTAAGGGAATGCTGTGGCTCATTATGTAAATCACGTGGCCAAATATTTTATGCCTGTGAAACTGTTCTCAGTTTTGCCTAGACTACTTTTTGACTTCAGAAAGAACTCATGTATCATAGTCTCCTTGTGTAGCTTCATGAAAATTAACACCTGCCTTCTCCTTGCTGCAAAGAGACGTATTGAAGATTGATGTTTATAGGAAGAATTGAGCTCCTTTGAGTTAGTTGCCACCAGTGAAAATGTTGTTATTGTGTCCCATTTATGCATGAGACAAGGATAGTAAATTGATTGCCTGATTTGTTCAAGGTTGTACATTTAACACATATAAAGTTATCAAAGCCAGAGAGAATGGATGAGTACACAGAAGCTATCTCCCAACCAAACAGATGGTTTTCATTATTAAAAAAAAATCTAAAAAACAGTTCCTACATTCTATGGACAGTTTCTGTTTTTGTTTGTTTGGTTTAAGGTTAACAGTACACCAGAACATTCTCTCCACTTCTCTCTGACATTGCACACGCTTTTACTTCCCATTGAGTCCTAGTCCAAACTCACCTACCTCCCAGATTAATCTTACCTCCTTTGATTCTAAAGACGGCACATTGTGGAAGAAAGATCAAGAAAGGGCTCAGAGCCTTGAGATAGCCACAACAGTAACAAAGTCTGAGCCCCAATTTCTACAGCAGCAAAATAGGAAAATAAAACATTATCAGGGTTGTAACCAAAGAGATAAGGCAAGGGAGGTATTGGCAAATTAGAAGAAAAGACTGCGTAATTCTAGTTATAATTATTATTATCCTTCCTCTGCTCAGTAGATTCTGCCTGGCCTTAATGTAGTACTCTGTTTGCACTATATTAATGTGTCTATTTGCAAATTGCTTTCTAAGCCTTCCCAAGCCCTTGGCATGACTTGTAAACTCTCCAAGGACAGGGATATATCTTCTGTTTCTTTAATATTCAGAGCCTTCTGCTCCCACATTAGTGCATAAGCAAATGATACCACCTGAATGTGGAGTGCCTGAGAAGCAAGTGAAGGAAAATGACTTTGGATCATGCACAGACTACGGCACCAGCAATCTAGACAGTGCACTTCAGTCAGAAGAGTGGGAACAGGAACTGAACCATGGGTTTGAATACTATAGCCACCTGGAGATGAAGCCATAGAGCAAATGGTTCTCAGCATTAGCAACAGACTTTAGGGGGTAAAAGGTGAAGAAATTTAACTGCCTTATGGATAAAAGCACTGCTCTCTTAAGTTTAAGCATATGAGTCTCAAGGCTTAGCAAGTGGAGCTCTGAGGCTCAGCAGGGGCCCACATCTCTCTTCTCTCTCAGGTTTATCTTTCTCTTGGGCACTTTTCTCCAAATCCATTGCTACTGGCTCTTCTCTAAGGATACTGCTCTCTTCCTTGCAAGCTCAGGCCCAAATGCAGAGAAAATTCCCTTTAGTACCGTTAAGAATAGTAAAATGTCAACAAGTTTATTAAAAGCAACAAAAGACAATGAAAAAGATGCACAAAATCTCAAACCAGTACATTGTACAAGGCACAGGTTTCTATCCCATGAGAGATGCCAACTTGCTTTCAAAGTTTACAGCTTGGCCCAGTTCTGCACAGAAAGCTTTTCTTCTTCCACTAAGAGCTACTACAACTTTGTAAACATCTTGCCTCACTTTCTTGCTTCCAAAAGACCTATTTGACTCCATATGGAGGTTGTCATCTTACCTCCCTATTGGTTTCTGCTACTTAGTTATGATCTTTTATGTAAAGACTTAATGCAGAAATCTAATCTTCTAACAAACCTTCTGTCTCTTAACTAACTAACCTAACAAACCTTCTGTCTCTCCACCTATCCTTTATGACCATTTTACTAAGTTTTTAATTCATGAGAGAAACCTTTCCCACTAGCATTGCCATAGCTTGTGTCTGATTGAAACTCTTTGATATCTCCAAGGACCGAAAGAAAGCTGAGATAAGGAAGGCTCTTGAGAAAATATGGCAACACTTTTCAAAATTATAATATCACAACCAAGCTATATTCACATCTTATTCGGATTTCCTCAGTTGTACCTGCACTTGTGTGTGTGTGTGTGGGGGGGGGTGTATGTGTATTAAGTACTATAATAATTCTGTCATCTATGAATTTTTGTGTATCCATCACCATAGTCAAGACACTGCAGTTCCAACACCACAGTGATCCCTTGTGTGGCCCCTTTTAATAACCTCCCTCCATCTTCGACCCCATCTCCTGTCTCTAAACCGTGGAAACCATTAATCTGTCCTCTATTTCTAAAATTTTGTTATTTTAAGAATGTTATAAAATGACATCATAGTCAGTAACATTTTGAGATTGGCTTTTTGTTCCACTCTGCATAAATTCCTAGCAAATCTGTCCAACTTGTTGCTTTCATTAATAGTTCATCCCCTTTTATTGATGAGTAGTATTTCATGGTATATATGTCCCACAGTGTCTTTAAGCTGTCAACTATAGGACAAACTGGAATTAGTTTTTCCTGGGCTAGTTCCAGTTTTTGACTACAACAAATAAAACTGTAATGAACATTTGTTTTTGTGGATGTGTGTGTGTGTGTGTGTGTGTGTGTGTGTGTGTGTGTGTGAAAAAAGGTTTTCATTTCTCTAGTATAGATGCCCAAGAGTACAATTGCTGGGGCATATGGTAACTTCATGTTTAGTTCTATAAGAAAGTACTAAACTCTTTTCCAGAATGGCTGTCCCATTTTAAATTCCCATCAGTAATGTATGAGTGATCCAGTTTCTCTGAGTCCTTGCCAGTATTTGGAGTTGTCACTGCTTTTTATTTTAGCCATTCTGATAGGTGTGTAGTGATATCTCATTGTGGTTTCAATTTGTGTTCCTGTGATGGCTGAACAACACAGCTAATGATGTTGAACATCTTTTCATGTGTTTACCTGCCATCTGTATATCCGCTTCTGTATAACATCTTCCATAAAATGTCTTTTGCCTATTTTCTAATTGGATTGCTTGCTTGTTTATTATTTATTTAATTGTTGAGTATTGAGAGTTATGTAAATATTTTAGATACTAGTCCTTTGTCAGATACGAGGTTTGAAAATATTTTCTCCCAATCTATAGCTTGTCTTTTTGTCCTCTTCACATGAGCTTTCACAGAGCAAATGTTTCTTATTTTGATGAGGTCCAATTTATAAACTTTTGCTTTTATGGATCCTACTTTTGGTGCCTAGTATAATCTAGTGTAATAACAATATTTGGTTAGATCTATATTCCAGAAATTTTTCTCCAATTTTTTGCTAAGATTTTTATTGTATTATGTCTTGTATAAGCTAATGATTCATGGGAATTAATTTTTATGTAAAGTGTGAGGTTTAGGTAGAGGTTTTTTTTTTTTTTTGCCAAAGTGTGTCCGATTGCTCTGGTACCTTTTCTTAAAAAGGTTATCCTTCCTCTACTAAATTACTTTTTTATCTTTATAAAAAAATGATTTGAGCACATCCGTGTGGGCCTATTTCTGGGTTTGCTGTGAGCTTAGTTAACCTATGTGTCTATTCCTCTGCCAATACCATATTGTCTTGTTTACCATAGCTATATAGTAAGGCTTAATATTGGGTGAAATAATTCCTCCTCTTTAGTATACTTTGTCCAGCTTGCTTTAGATATACTATGACCTGTGCCTTAGAATAACCTTATGTCTCCAAAAATACCTTGTTGGGATTTTGATAGGTATTAAATTAAACTTGTGAGTCAATTTTGGGAAAATTGACATTTTTATCATATTGTCTTCCAATCCATGAAATTTGTACATCTCCATTTATTTAGGTCTTCTTTGATTTTTCTCATCAGCATTTTGTAATTTTTAGCATATAAATCCTATGGACATTTTGCTTAAATATATACCAAAGTATATCATTTTCTTTGAGGCAATTATAATTGACACTGTGTTTTATTTATTTACTTTTAATTTGTGCAAATTTATCTGGAACCTGTGCTATTTTATTAGTTGCATAAATTTATAATGGTCAAGTCAAGGCTTTTAGGGTGTCCATTACCTGAATAATGTACATTGTACTCATTAACTAATTTCTTATCTACCGCTACCTACCCTCCCAACCTCTGAGTCTCCACTTCCACTCATTTCTTCCATATTTACAGATTTATAGCACCCATTTATGAGTGAGAACATATGATATTTGTCTTTCTGTGCCTGTCATATTACATTAAGCATAATGACCTACAATTCCATCTATGTTGCTGCAAAAGAAATGATTTCTTTTTTTTAATGGCTGAGTAGCAGTCCATTGTGTAAATATATGACATTTTATTTATCCATTCCTCCATGGATGGACACTTAGGTTGGTTCCATATATTTGCTACTGTGAACAGCACTGAAATACACTTAAGAATTTAGGTATCTTTTTGATATATTGATTTCTTTTCCTTTGGGTAGACAACCAATGGGATTGCTGGATTGAATGGTAGTTCTATTTTTAGTTCTTTGAGAAATCTCCATATTGTTTTCCATAGAGGCTGTACTAATTTGCATTCCCCTCAACATGGTAGAAGTGTCTCCTCTTCTCCTCATCTTCACCAAGATCTGCTATTTTTGTCTTGTTTTTATTTCAAAATATTATGGGGCTACATACGTTTTTGGTTACATGGATTGTTTTTGTAATGCTTAAGTCACAGCTATAGGTGTGCCCATCACACAAATAGTGTTCACTTTACCTGACAGGTAGGTTTTTGCCTTTTCCCTCCCCCTACACTTTATTTCCACTGAGTTTTACTTCTCTCTGTGCACATGTGTTCCACTTCCACTGAGTTTTACTTCCCGCTGTGCTCATCAGTTAGTTCCAATTTAACAGTGAGTAAATGTGGTGTTTGTTTTTCCATTCTTGGCATACTTCACTTAGGAGAATGATCTCTAGTTCTATCCAAAATGTTGCAAAAGGCATTTTTTCTTCCTTTTAATGGTTGAGTGTTGAGTGTACTCCATGGTATACATATACCATATTTTATTAAGCCTCTCATGAATTGATGGACACATGGGTTGATACCTCATCTTTGCAATTGTGAATTGTGCTGCCATAAACATTCAAATGCAGGTGCCTTTTTCATGGAACTACTTCTTTTCCTTTGAGTAGATAAGCAGAACTGGGATTATGAGATCGAATGGTAGTGGTAGGTAGATAGTTAGGATCTCTGGCTCCTCTCAGGACAAGGGTTCTCTGTTTTGGTGCTGTTTCCAGCAATTGTTCCATCTGGGAAGAAGGATAAGGGTGGGCACTCACTTTGGTGCTGCTCCACCCTTAATCCTATCCCAAGTAACTGCTACACCTGGGGAAGGAGGGAATGCGTTATCAATCTAGGAATTCCCCAGCCCAGGCAGAGTAAGATTTAGAAAGTGACCTAAAGTAATCTAAGGGTAATTAATATGCCATTAACCTGAATCTGCATTGTGGTTAACCCCCAGCCCCCATGGGCTTTCTTAGAGGGAGCTCCTACACACAGATGGAATTTTGAGGACACCTATTGATCATTTGATAACATCCTGCAGCTCCCAGAGCCCTCCTCCAGACTGGGCTAATAAAAGGAAACAATCTGAGAAGTCAGGAGGAAGTGAGTGGGTCAGTCCATCAGTGAGTTGTTCTGTCTTTCTCCACTCATGGAGACAGACCTGCTTAATTCTACAATAATGAGCTGCTCTTGTGAAACTGCTCCCTGTCTGAGGTTACTCTGTCGTATTGGCCTTGCTGGTGATTTTTCCAAGAAAGGAATCAGAGGACTGGGATAATAATCTGGACTTGACACTTTGGTGTGTCTGGTCATTCTTTGGCCAAGATCACACCAAGAACTGTGGGCAGACTCCCACTTCGACATCTTTGGAGCCAAAGCCCGGGATTTTGACAGTAGGTCTACTTTTAGTTCTGTGGGAAATCTCCATACTGTTTTCCATAGAGGTTACGCTAATTTGCAGTCCCACCAACAGGGTATAAGCTTTACTTTCTCTTTGCATCCATGCCAATATCTGTGGTTTTGTACTTTTAATAAAAGCCACTCTAAGAGGGGTAAGGTGATATTTCATTGTGGTTTTAATTTGCATTTCCCTGATGATTAGTGACAGTGAGCATTTTTTTCATATGTTTATTGGCCATTTGTCTATTTTCTTTTGAGAAGCTTCTGTTATGATTTTTACCCACTTTTTAATGTTTTTTTCCTCTTGCTAATTTGCTTGAGTTTTTTGTAGATTCTTGTTATTAGCCCTTTATCAGATGTATAGCTTACAAATATTTTCTCCCATTCTGTAGGTTGTCTATTTTCTCTGTTGATTATTGCATTAGCTGTGCAGAAGGTTTTTAATTTAATCAAGTCCCATTTATTTATTTTTGTTGTTGCTGTGATTGCCACTGGGGTCTTTTTCACAAATTCTTTTCCCACCTAAGACCATATCTAGAATAATGTTTCCTACACTTTCCTCTATAATTTTTATGATTTCATGCCTTACATTTACTTTTCAATCCATCTTGATTAATTTTTGTGAATGGTGAAAGATATGGATCCTATTTCATTCTTCTGCATATGGCTGTACAGTTTTCCCAGTGTCATTTATTGAATAGGGCTTCTTTTCCCCAGTGAAGGTTATTATCTGCTTTGACAAAGATTAGTTGGCTATAGGTAGGTGGTTTTTATATCTGAGTTCTGTATTTTCATTCCATTGATCTTTGTTTTTAATTTTATGCTACTGCGATGCTGTTTTGGTTACTATAGTTTTGTAGTATAGTTTGAAGTCTGGTAATGTGATACCTCCAGATTTATTCTTTTTGCTTAAAATTGTAATGGCTATTTATGCTCTTTACTGGTTCCAAGGAAAGCATAGTATAATTTTTTTCTAGATCTGTGAGGTATGACCTTGGTATTTTGATAGGGATTGAACTGAATTTGTAAATCACTTTGGGTAGTATGGACATTTTAACAATGTTGATTCTGCCCAATCCATGAGCACGATATGTTTTTCCATTTGTTTGTGTCCTCTCTGATTTCTTTCCTCAGTGTTTCATAGTTCTCCTTGTACACATCTTTCATCTCCTTGGATAAGTTTATTCCTAGGTATTTTATTGTCTTTGTAGCTATTGTGAATGGTATTGAGTCTTTGATTTGACTTTCAGCTTGACTATTATTGGTATATAGGAATGCTACTAATTTATATAGAGTGATTTTGTATCCTGAGACTTTGACAAATGTATTTTTCAACTCCAGGAGTCTCCCAGTGGAGTCTTTGGGGTTTTCAAGGTACAAAATTATATCATCAGCAAGAAGTGATTATTTGCCTCCTGTTTCCTGATTTGGATGCCCTTTCTTTCTCTTTCCTGATTGCTCTTGTCAGGACTTCCAGCACTACGTTGAATAGTAGTGGTGACAGTGGGCACCCTTGTCTTATTTCAATTCTTAGGGGGTATGTTTTCTACTTTTCCCCATACAGCATGATGTTGGCTGTGGGTTTGTTATATATGGCTTTTATAATTTTAAGATATGTTCATTCTGTGCCTAGTTTCTTGAGAGTTTTTGTTATGAAAGGGTGCTAAATTTTGTCAAATGGTTTTCTTTTGCATCTGTTGAGATGATTATGAGGTCTTTGTTTTTGCTTCTGTTTATATGTTGAATCACATTTATTGATTTACTTATGTTGAACCATCCTTGTATCCCTGGCATGAAGCCCACTTGATTCTGCTGGATTATTTTTTTGATGTGCTGCTGGGTTTGGTTTACCAGTATTTTATTCATTATTTTTGAATCTATATTTGTAAGGGACATTGGTTTCTAGTTTTCTTGTTTTGTTGTGTTCTTTCCTGGCTTTGGTATGAAGGTAATGCTGGCTTTATAGAATGAGTTGGGTATATTTTCCTCCTCACTTTTATGGAATAATTTCAGTAGTGTGGGTATCAGATCATCTTTGTAGGTTTGGTAGAATTCAGCTGTGAATTCACCATGTCCAAGGCTTTATTTTGGGATGTTTTTTATTACTGCTTTCGTCTCTCATTTTTGGTTTGTTCAGGAGTTCTGTTTCTTCCTGATTGAGTCTTGGGAGGTTGTGTTATTTTCCAGGAATTTTCCCATTTCCTCTACATTTCCTAGTTTATGTGCATAGAGATTTTTCTAATATTTATGAATGATGTTTTGTATTTCTGTGTATTTTTGTAATGTCTCCTTTTTCATTTCTGTTTGAGCTTATTTCGTCCTTTTTCTTCTGTTCTTGGTTAATCTAGCAAGAGGTCTGTTTTATTTATCTTATCAAAGAACAAAATTTTCATTTTGTTAATCCTTCGTATTATTTTGTTGGTGTTATTGCTTTTCATTTCATTTAGTCCTTCTCTGATCTTCCTTATTTTTTTTTTCTAGTGGCTTTGGGTTTGATTTGTTCTTCCTTTTCTAGTTTCTTGAGGTGTGACATTAGGTCATTAATTTGTGATCTTTCTGTATATTTGATGTAGGCATTTAAGATTGTGAATTTTTCCCTGAGAATGCTTTGGTTGTGTCCCGCAGATTTTGATAACTTGTGTCCTTTTGTTGTTTAGTTCAAAAATTTTTTTGATTTCCATCTGAATTTCATTCTTGACCCAATAATTATTCAGCAGCAGTTTTGTTTAATTTTTATGTGACTTTGTGTATGTTTGAGTGTTTCCCTTGTGATTTATTTCTAGTTTTATTCTGTTGTGGTTGAGAAGATACATGGTATGATTTTGATTTTTTTTTTATTATTATTTCTTGAGATCTGTTTTGTGACCTAAGATATGAGCAATCTTGGAGAATGTTCCATATGCTGCTGAGAAGAATGTATATTCATTCAGTAGTTTTGAGGTAGAATGTTCTGTAAATGTCTCTTAGGTCCATTTGATTTAGAGTCCAGTTTAAGTCCATTGTTTATTTTTTGCTTTGATGAATTTGTCAAGCTCTGACAGTGGGGTATTGAGGTCCCTATTAATTACAATGGTGCTGTTTACTTCTTTGCTTAGTTCTAGTAAAATTTGCTTTATGTATCTGGGAACTCCTGTGTTAGTTGCATATATATTTAGAATTGTTATGTCTTATTGCTGAATTGCTCCATGTACCATTATATAATCACCCTCTTTGTTTTCCTTTACCTTTGTTGGCTTAAAGTCAAGTTTATCTAATATGAGAATGGCTATACATTGTCTCTTTTGATTTATATTTGCATGGAATATTCTTTTCCATGCTTTCACTTTGAGTCTGTGTGCATCCTTGTGGTTTAGATGTGTTTCCTGGAGACAGCAGATATTTGGGTTGTGCCTTTTAATCCATTCAGCTAGCCTATGTATTTTGAGAGGAGCATTCAAATCTTTAATATTAAATGATAAAATTGATATGTAAGATGTTTATCTGTTTATCCTGTTGGGTAGTACTTTATTGCTTCGTTTTCCCTCTTATGCTATTGTTTTATAAGAATTGTGAGTTTTAGTGTTTTACGGGGGGCTGATTTTACACTGTCGTGTATCTGTTGTGTTTATTCATGTATAATACTGTTCTGAGTATATCCTGCGGGACAAGTCCGGTCATGGCAAATTCCCTGTGTTTGCTTGTCTGGAAAAGACTTAATTTCTCCATTAATTGTGAAACTTGGTTTTGCAAAATACAAAATTCTAGGCTGGCAGTTTTCTGTTTAAGAAGACTGGTGTTGGGGCCACATTTCCTTCTGGCTTTTAAGGTTTCAACTGAGAAGTCTGCAGTTAGCCTGATGGGTTTTCCTTTGCAGATTATTTGTTGCTTTTATCTTGCTGCTTGCAGAATTTTCTCCTTCATTTTGACTTTGGCCAGGTTGATTACTATGTGTCTTGGAGATGTCCTATTTGCTAGAAATCTTCCCTGTGTACGATGTCTATTTGTATGTCTAAATCTCTAGTGGTACCAGGGAAGTTTTCCTCAATAATTTCCTTAAATAGATTTTCCATGCTTTTAGTTCTTTCTTCTTTTTTCTCAGGGATACCTACAATTCAAATATTAGTTCTCTTCACGTAGTCCCATATGTCACTCAGTGATTGTTCAGACTTTTTTATACACTTCTCTGCTTCTTTGCATGTCTGGTTATCTTGAGAGCCTTGTCTTCAAGCTCTGAGATTCTTTTTTTCTCCTTGGTTTAGTCTGTTGTTGAAGCCTTCTGCTATGTTTTGAAGTTTCCTGAATGACTCTTTCATTTCTTTAATTTCTATTATTTCTTATGTTGCCTAGCTCTTTGGCAACTTTTTCATTGATTTCTCGATATTGTTTTTGGCTTCTTTTTATTGGTTTTCGTCTTTCTCTTCAATTTCTTTCATCTTATTTGCTATCCATATTCTGAATTATTTTTTTGTCATTGTGGCAATTTTCTTCTGTGTAGAGTCCACTACTCTAGCTCCATTGTGTTGGGGGTGTGGTACTATTTTTTCATTTCCGGGGATTTTTTTTCCTGGTTTCTTCTCATCTGGCTCTTCTTTTCTCAGCTCTGGGTTAATAGCACTGCAGGGAACTTGTTCTCCTTTGTTGAAAATTTTCCTCTTTAGTTAGGGGAAGTGGAGGACCCTTGATGGAGCTTTCGCATCCTACTCTGGTATGCTGACCCATCACAGGAGGGGTGGGTGCACTGAGAGCCTGTAAAACAGTTTTTCTGTTTTAACCTGTTCCTCTGTGGTTGTCACAGTTCAAGCCAGTGCTGGATGATCTTTTTGTGGGATAGGAGGATGTTCCCCAGCTCATTGTTGGAAGTTCACTTTGGGGGCTAGTAGCACCCTTGTCCTCAGTGGCTGTTATTATGGCAGATTGCTGTGGCTAGGGTCACTCAATGGAGGTGACAGTGACACTGGGTGAATCTATGTAGGAACTGGTCATGAATAACTGGGCAATTGGCATTTGCTCAAACCAAATCTAGGACTAATGGCTCCTAAGGCCTGAGGTGTCTTATGTGAAGTGTTGGACCTTGGGGAAGTTCCACTGGCCCAGCAGCAGTGGTGGGAACTCAGTGGTGCAGTCTTGGGGTTCAGGCTCAACTCTGAAATCTCAGAGGTGATGTTACAGGCCCAACAGGGGCCCTGGAGTTACAGGGGCAGAGCCTCAGGCTCGGGCACAGCAAGAGCTTCAGAGCTGGCTCTGGGGATTATGGAGGCAGAGCTGTACATATGGAGAGTTATTCTGCCAGTGTAGAGATGGCTGATACCCAGTCACATAGGCATAGGTTTGTCTCAGCAGCCTAAAGACTATGTACGTGGACCAGAGTGGCTGGTCAGCCAAGGTTCTCCTCCCACACCTAGGACCTACTGACGCTGTTACCCAAGGCTTCCCAGGTGGTAACTGTGGCATCTGAGGCTTCTTCTCTGCTCAGATCCCAAGCAGGGGAGGTGGTATGCTCAGCCCCCAGTCACAGAGCACAACACTGGGGAGCTTCTGTTACGTTTACGCCCTCACCAGCCTGGTAGGGGTGATGCAAAGACGGCTGCTGGGAAGCTGAGTACTGAGCAGATCTGGCTCCATGACCCAGAATGATCAGGATGGCATCGGTTGTGGAAACCCAGGATTGGCAGCCACCAGGTCTCTGCTGAACCTGTTCTCTGATGCAATGTCTCTGCACAGACTCTGAGCAGCTCCCCAGTTGGCCAAGGGTCTGCAGTAGAGGAGGGAAACAACTTGCAGCTCGAGCTGCCTGTAACTTTTATTCCTCTCCTAAAAAACAGTGCTCCCTTGGGTTGTTTCTATTCTACTTTCTTCCTCTCTTCCTAGCAGTGTGAATTATATCAGGACCCTCAGCTTAATCTCAGTGTTCTTACAAGCACCACCCACCAACTCAATTTGATTGAATCAGTACATGCTGTAATGAGCTATATAGTTGTTCTCCCTGTCAATGGTTGATGCTTGCAGGAAAGAGCCAACTACAGAGATGTTCGTTTGTGCCTGTAATAATCTTTAGCCCATTAGGAGAAGCACTTGAATGCCCCAGGCAGTGATAGGGGCCCTGTAGTTCCTAGGGGATTGTTTGTTTTCCATCACAACAGAGGTGGGTGGAGGAGCAAGGTTGGCAGTGGTTAGGTTGGGTGGGCCTCCAAAGCTCAGCAAAGTCTTAGTAGGGCTTAAGGGTCATATCCCAGAATTCTGGGAAAAGCCACTGAGAGAGGGGCCAAAGGAGCCTTTCCAAACTGGAAAGACTGCTTGTGGGGAGAGGCCATCTGTAATTCACCAACTGGCTCTCAGATTTAGCTCTGCCCCTCTGTCACTACCCCTGCCCTGAGAGTTTCCCTCCAGTTTCTGTTTGCAAATGAGCACCTGAATGCATTGTACTTGGCAGCAATGGTGCTATGAACTGGGAACTTCATGTTGGGCGACCCTCCCTAGTCTGACAACATGACTTTCCTGTTGGGGAATGGACACTCTACCAGATCACTGTGGCTCGGACCCCCACTGTGCTCTCCCATTAGTTCTGCCCACATGGGCTCCCTCCTTTCATGAGTCAAGCTCTGGAATCTCTCCCTTGTGTTCCCTAGCAACCCACTCTAGTCCAGCAGGTGTAGGATCTGGCCTATGTGTCTACTCTGCTGTTGTGCATCTCTGGGGAGTGCTGGCAGGCAGAGAACTCCTAGACTTGACACACCTGGCTCCACTACAGTTCCTCAAAGGAAAATGTGTGGGTCCCACTCTCTGAGGAAACCTCAGACTGGAGGATGTTGCAGCTGATGAGAGGCAGCCACTCCCAAAAGTCTCAATCTGCCCTCCTGGTTGCAGTGGGTGGGGGAGAGGTGGAGGAGGGAAAGAGTCTGAATGGAAGAAAGCTGGGTATCTGGCTCCTCTAGTCCCTCTTCCTGGGAAGAAGCCTGCACATAATGTCCAAGTTCTGGGATCATGCTAGTTCTCCACACAATTCAGTGGCTGCAGCAGAATTTGGGCACATAAGGGTGGAAAAGCTTCCAGACAACTCAGTAGTCCCCTGATTACTGAAGGTGTATGGTTATGAGAAACGAGTTGCCTGTTTGCCACTTAACTGTGCTCCAAGCCTCTATGAATTAGATCCTCATTGATGTCTTTTCTTTCTTTTCCTTTTCTTCTTCATAATTTCCCTCCATGAAGTTTCTGGTAGGCTCCAGCACTTCTTATGAACTACACCTGAGCTCCAGCAAGTGATGTCTCTAGTTCGCCATCTTGCCCTCTCCCCTTGTCTTTTTAATAATAGCCATTCTGATTGATGTACGATGATATCTCATTATGGTTTTAATTTGTACTTCTCTGAGAATTAGTGATCTTAAGCATTTTTTCATAAGCCTGTTGGCCACTTACATGTCTTTTTTTACAAGCTGTCTATTCATATCCTTTGCCCACTCTTGAATGAGATTATTTGTTTTTGTTGTTATTCTTCTTATTGAGTTGTTTGGGTTCATTGTATATTCTGAATATTAGTACCCTGTCACATGAATAGTTTGTAAACATTTTCTCCCATTATACAGGATGTCTATTCACTGTGATATTTCTTTTACTGTTTATGAACTTTTAAGTTTAGGTCTCATATGTCTATTTTTGTTTTTGTTGCCTGTGCTTTTAAGGTCTTGATTATAAATTATTTGCCTAGACCAATGTCCAGAAGAGTTTTCCCATTTTCTTCCAGTATTTTTACAGTTTTTTGTCTCATATTTAAGTCTTTAATCCATCTTGAGTTGATTTTTATATATGGTGAGACATAGGTGTCCAGTTTCATTCTTCTGCATACAGCTATCCAATTTTCCTAGCACCATTTATTTTAGAGGGTGCATTTTCCTCAGTGCATGTTCTGGTCAGCTTTGATAAAGATAAATTGGCTGTAAATATGTCACTTTATTTCTGGGTTCTCTATTCCGCTCCATTGATCTTTATGTCTATATTTATGCCATTATCATGCTGTTTTGGTTACTAGAATCTTATAATATAATTTGAGGTCAGGTATTTTGATGCCTTTAGTTTTGTTCTTTTGGGGCTCTGTTTTGTTTTATATAAATTTTAGGATTTTTTTCTAATTCTGTGAAAAACAATGTTGGTATTTTGACAAGGATTATACTGAATCTGTAGGTTGTTTTGTGCAGTATGGTTATTTTAATGATATTGATTATTCTGATCCATGAGTATGAGATTTTTTTCATTTGTTTGCAACACCTACAATTTCTCTCTTTGGTGTATTATAGATTTCTTTGTAGAAATATTTCATGTCCTTGGTTAAATTTATTCCTATGTATTCTTTTCTTGTGTCTATTATAAATGAGAGTGACTTCTTGATTTCTTTCTCAGTTATATCATTGTTTGTATAGAGAAATGCTACTGATTTTAGTACTGATTTTTTTTGTACCTTGCTACTGATTTTTGTACCCTGCAATTTTACTGAATTCATTTATCATATCTAAGAGGTTTTTTTTTTTGATAGAATCTTTTGGTGTTTCTATATATAACATCATTTCATTAGCAAACAGGGAGAATTTTTGACTCCTTCATTTCCAATTTAAATGCTTTCATTACTTTCTCATGCCTGATTGCTCTGGCTAGGACTTCTAGTACTACGTTGAATAGGAGTGGTGAAAGTGAGCATCCTTGTCTTGCTCCAGCTCTCAGAGGAAATGCTTTCAACTTTTCCCCATTCAGTATGATGTTGGCTGCCGGTTCGTTCTATATGACCTTTATTATTTTGAAGTATATTTCTTCCATGCATAGTTTATTGGTATTTTTTAATTACGAAGGGATACTGAATTGTACCATATGTTTCTTTGTGTGTGTGTATTGAGATGATCATATGGCTTTTGTCCTTGATTCTGGTTATGTGATCAATCACATTTACTAATTTGCAAATGTTGAACCATACTTGCATCCCTGGTATAAAACACACTTGATCATGGTGTATTATCTTTTCGATGTGCTGTTGGATTTTGTTTACTAGTATTTTGTTGAGGATTTTTACATCTGTGTTCATCAGGGATATTGCTCTGTAGTTTTCCCTTTTTGATGTATCCTTGTCTGGTTTTGGTATCAGAGTAATACTAGCCACAAAGAATGAGTTCATGAGAATTCCTTCCTTCTTGATTTTTTGGGAACAGTTTCAGGAGGATTGGTATTATTTCTTCATTGCACATTTGGTAGAATTTATTTGGTCCTGGGCTTTTTCTGTTTTTGTTGAGAGATTTTATTACTTATTCAATATCACTGCTGTTATTAGTCTGTTCAGGATTTATATTTCTTCCTAGTTAAACAATGTCAATTTCTATATGTTCATTGTTAGTATACAGAAATACGATTGATTTTTGTGTGCTAAACAAACATCATACTGCATCACTAAATTCACTTATTACTTGTAAGAATTTTTCTAAACTTTTAGAATTTTTCCTATAGAAAATCATGACATCTGTGAATAAAGATAGTTTTATTTCTTTCTTTCCAATCTGCATGCCTGGTTATAGCTCCCAGTACTGTATTGAATAAGACTAGTGGGTATGTATGTTGTTACCTAACTATTTCAAAGAGACATTGCAAATGGGATATATTCAGAAGAACAAGACTAGGCTTCAACCAGCTAATTCAAAGAGTTTGATTATGGAATTTGTATAACTATAACAAATATTAAAAGGCTATCTCACTATTTGAGAACTAATTTTTGGAAAAAAAGAATAGCAGTTTTTTTGTTGCCACATGACACTAAGCAAGATTTAGAAAAACCTACAAAAAAAGACTTTGGCATAGGAGAAGAAAAAAGCATTATAGTAGGAACACTCTCTGGTAAAGGACTGGTAAAAGATATCTCACAGAAAATTAGTTTTCTTTTCTAAAGACATTCAAATGGAAGCAAGATTATCTTCTATAAAAAAGGACTGAGTAGAAAGTACTCTTTCCTGAGTCCCAGGAGGCTTCCAAGAAACTTTTTCATTCTCCTTTCTAGAATACTAGGATCTATGATTGCCTCTCTCTAAAAACATTTATTTCTTTTATATGATTACTAAATAATGCCTTTTTGTGCATGCATGACTTTAGAAACAGAAAATGTTTGCAGCTCATAAAGCTAATAGACAGTGGATGGCCATGATTATGATCACCCAAAAGTCACCACGGCATGAGGAAAACACATTCCTAAATAGGCTTAATGGGTAATAAGTACAGAAATTAAACCTCAGCCACTTTTTGAGTGAATTTGTTTTTTTCTCATTTAACTACATAGTCTCCATTTTTCTCTACTTAATCTTTGCATTTTATCTCCAAAGCAGTGTGAGTGATCTTTTGAGTTATACACCAAGAATAGATGCTTTGTTGGACTTATTTCTTGTGATTATAATTACATGCCTTGTATGCTTTGGGTATAGATTTAATAAAACTTGAATAAAAAGAAGAGGAGGAGAAATAAGGATAACATGTGAATCCAGGACTAGGGTGAGCAAAAGAGACATCCAGGGTATAAATGTAAGAAGCCATTCACTGTCATGCAAATGCAAGTGCTGAGCTGGCACCTGAGAGTGAGTGCGGCCTTAGGTGTCGTGCCCCGGGCTTCTAGCTTTTCTCAGCCTAGTCCAGGCCCTGGGCTTCTGACTCTTCCTTAAGGAATGCAAGCATAAATATGTCAGCTAAGCAAGGAATTCCTCATTAACAGTTTGTTGGAACTTTTATTTCTGGTATTATGAAACTTCAACACACTTAAAAAAGATTAATTTCTAAAATATAATGTTTATATAGCTTTATTTTTTCACAGTAATTTCTTATAGAGTACTTTGCCCTTTTCTTTCATGACTTTGAACTTGTTATATTAAATGATATAATTTTTATAGCTTAAAACATTGAATACTGGCCATTCTATTTGCTTGGTTCAACCTAATACTATATGCTGTAGTGGAATAAACATTAGCTAAGGAGACATGTCTGTTCAAATTCCAGGTGTGTCAGCAGCTCTGGTTGCTGGAAAATTACTCATCTCTTTGGTTTTATGATTTCTAAGAGAAGATCACAGTTATCTTTCAGGATTGTTTTGATTATTAAATAAGATGTAGCTGTACTACAGCTAATAATTATTATTATCTGCTACACCTGATTATAGAAGAAATGCCAGAGTAGAAGTTCAAAGCAGCTATGGCAGTGCCAGTATTAGGGCAGAAATACGATGAACACGTTATGGTGCTCTACATTAGAGATTTCCAAACCTATCTGACTATTAGATTCTGACAGTCTAGGCTGTAGCTTAACTAACTGTATTTTTAATGACTTCTAAAGGGACTGAACTGTGCTCCCGCATTTGGGAGGCTTTCCTAGATAGCAACAGAAGTCCCTTCTGAATTTGTCTTATAATTGTTTACCAAATTTTGTTTTAAGCATTTATTTCTTTTCCAATAAACACTCAAGATTCCTTTACTGTATTCTATAATTTCCTCCCAGAGAAGGCCTCAGGCTAACTTGACGTGTGTCTTCCATATGTGCACAAGGGAAGCCTTTTGTTCTCGCATCAACCTGAGAATCTGCCAGTTTTGCTGTGCACTTCGAAGAGAACAACTTTTTAATTAAAAAAAAGTCAAACAAGATTACTTAGTTTTTTTCTTTAAAAGACATCATTGTCAGTTCCCATGAAAGCCCTTTTCTCTTTACCTCTCTTTCTTTAAAGGATTTGAGTTCAACAACATCCTTTGTGTCAACTTCTGGATGAAAAAGATGTTTCTTGGTCTACCTCTATTGTCCATGACTGCCATGGCAAAACAATCCATGCCAATAGCGCATCCGGCTGAGCTGCCGCTGATAAGACCCCCGCCCCTTTCCTTGGCATCTCATTCAGATACTACAGCAAAAGCTCTGTTACTCTCCGGGGATCAACTTGAGTGTCATCTTGGTGGCTCTCGGCCAACGTTCTGGCCTGTGGAAAGGGTCCTTGGGCACAAGGCACAGTGTATTTAGCCCTGAGCTGCCCAGGGGACCTTAACCCCTGTATAGTAAAAACCTATATTTTTGCCTTCATTCTGACATCCGGAACCTTATTTCAGCACATGTATTCATCTTGAACCGAATCTAGCTCATTCTAGAAAAAGGATCTTTCAAGGGAGTTTTGTTATTTTAAGGACTAAACATTAAAGATAAAATGCAGCTTCCATATAGGTAATAGCAGAAATATAACTTCCAAATAATTAGGTTGCTAATTTATTCCTATAATGTTGGCATTCCGACAATAGACACTCAGCTACAAAGAAGTGGAAGAGTCTCGGGAGTCATTAATTCTAACGTCCACTCCTACGGGAACTCTTTATGAAAACTACCTGATAGGTTGCCATCAAAGCCTCTAATTGAGCCTTCCATTAGTTGGGAGCTCACTACAGTATAAGGCAACACATTTAGCTTTGGAGTTCCCTATTTTTTATAAAGTATTTCTAAATATTAATCAGCCTCTCTAATATCTATTTGTGTTATTTATACTCTGAATAAGTACACAAAATAAATCTAATTTCTTTTCTCTATGGAATTTCTTCAAATATTTATTGATAATTATATCTGCCCACGTCTTCCCTTCTTCAGTTAAAGTAACCCGGGTCCTCTATACTTTTTATATTTTTTATACTTTTTTATATTAAATAGCCATATAATTCTTACCATTTTCTTTATAACTTATCTGTAATCTTTTAGGTACTCAAATGTATAAATATGGTCTGACCAGGTAAGGTCACAGTGGAATTTTAATGTTCCC
Source organism: Lepilemur ruficaudatus (assembly GCA_963574885.1). Lineage (NCBI taxonomy): Eukaryota > Metazoa > Chordata > Mammalia > Primates > Lepilemuridae > Lepilemur > Lepilemur ruficaudatus. Next base: position 28,627 of record CAUYRT010025406.1, on the reverse strand, counting down.
TATGCTAGATACTATACTTTAATACAGCCTTTTGTCACATTAACATATTTGAAAGCCGTCTTACCCTTTTGAATCCCATTAAATTTGAAATCAGCTGAAACTCTCTGTGGTTTTTCATGTAAACGTAAACTGATAATAAGTCAAGAGTTAAGAAGGTATGAATAGAAAGGAAATTAAGCTGGTGCCAGCTCTGCCACTACTTTATTTTATGATCTTAGGCAAGTATTTGGTCCTTTCCTTCTTCAACTGTAAAATAAAATGTGTAGATTTAATGATATTTAAGGGCCGTACCAACTCTAATATTCAATTGTTTCAGTCAACCCATGTGATTCTTTTTCATGCAATTGTTTTTTAACTGAAATGTGAAACTTTTCATTTATTCCAACAAATATTCCCATTGTGCAATATTTCTGTTGACATTCACTTTTTAGAATCGAATCCATAGATACACAGATACAGAATTCAATTTTTCTCTAAGAAGCTCTTAAATGTGGAGGTGAATAAAACATCTTGTATTCCAACATGGAATAGAGAGAAAACACTTGTATTAGGGTTTAATAGGGAAGCAAATCACTATTATGGGTGACATGAAATAAGGCTTTAGAATGGACAGAATTGTGGTTGTTGTTGAAGATACTTATGGAAGGCTAGTGCCTGTGCACCTGTGGGCCTATAGTCTCTGTGTTCAGGAAAAAAATACTGAACATGAAATGGGGAATAATGAGGACAAACTAGAACTTGTGAGGATAAATTGAAAACTCATATGTATGCCTACCTTTAACCTTAACAACATGGGGTGGCCTGCAGAAGGACCTGGACACTTTTTCAAGGAATTATACAAGCACCTGGTGGCCCAGCACTTGGAGAATCTGAAGGAGGAGATATGATGGAAGATAGAGGAGCTAAGGCCCAGCTGCTACCCTGTACTAAGGGGAACCAGTGTATTAGCAACAAATGAGAACACACTGTGGTAGTAAAAAAAAAAAAAATGCTACATAAACCTTCACTTCTGCCTTACAGATCACATGCAAATTTCCTTGTGGTCAATGCTAACTCAGAATGACATAAGAAAGGGAATTCTGAGAAATATACATTGATATTAACACAGTTAACACAGTACAAAACCACTACAATAGCAATTTCTGACTTATTATTTGAAGGTCTAGAAAAAGAATGTAAAGGCAACTGATAAAACAAACATGAAAACAAAAAGTGCTGGTATAAATTGTTTTCATTGCTTAATGAAATGTAATAATGTAATAACTAAAAAGTCCAAAATATAATTTTCAATGTTGAGGCAGGTAAAGAAACTTTAATAAGCTCTCCACTCGGTATAGTAAAATGCATCAACAAACAAAAGGAACTGTATTTCAGAGTAGATGTGACTTTGACATTGTATAAGTGTGACCCATTCATTTAGTATTTTGAATATTTGTGTGCATATATGTATGTATGTGTGTGTGTGTGTGTGTGTATGGGTGGGTGTGTAAGGGTGGCTGTGTAGGGGTGGGTGTGGGGATCATGGCTGTGGAATGAACAAGGGTCCTAGCCATTTTCCTTCTGAAGTTTATCTGTTGATCTTTTCCTCCTTAGTCTGAGTTACTCTTTTCCATCTTCTGGCCTTCATTTGCACACTTCCCCACCAGTATTCATTCCATCCAACCTCTCAATTCATAGTTCATGGTCCCTTTTATAGATGGCATTATTTCGTTTGTATTCAATATTGTTTTCTTACCATGGAAAGCAGCCCTTGGTCAACTGTAGTCTGTCATTGTGGTTTCAAACAAAGAGGTATAAAATTGAAAGAATTCTGTATCCTGAATAGATATACGTAGTGTTAAAACATAAAGAGTATTTTGAATGTTCAAAGTGCATTCTGTGGTCTGTAAATAAATGGAAGTAAGTATTTTGAGTATGCCTCTAAAGACACAGCTGCTCAAGGTATTCTGTTCTCATTTTTAGTAAGGTTCTTCAGAGAAACATAACCATTAGGAGATATATATATATATGTAAACATATATATGCACATATATAAAACATATATATAAAAGTATATCTCCTAACATACATACGTGTATGGATATATATACACATATCCATGTGTACAGATATACACATACACAAAGACATATACAAAGAGAGAGGAAAGAGAGACAGAGACAGAGACATAGAAGAGATTTATTATAAGGAATTGGCTCACATGATTATGGCGGCTGCCAAGTCTCAAGATCTGCAGGGCTATACAGCAAGCTGGAGTCCCCAGGAAAGCCAATAGGGTTCATACAGCGCAGTTCTAGTCCAAATGCCCACAAGCCCAAGACCCAGGAAGAGATAACGTCTCAGCTCAAGTCTGAAGGCAGTCAGCTGGAGAATTTTCTCCCACCGGGGACGGGTCAGTCTTTTTGTTTTATTTTGGCCTTCAACTGATTGGAAGAGACCCACCAACATTAGGAAAGGAAATCTGCTTTACTCAAGTTCACAGATTTAAATATTAATCTCATCCAGAAACATCTTCACAAAAACACCCAAAATAATGTTTGAACAATTATCTGGGCACCATAGCCCAGACAAATTAGCACATAAAACTCCCCATCATGTCACTGAAGGTCAAGGAGGGGCTTAAAAATAGTGTGTGCTAAGTTTGATGTGTTTTTCTATCTTAATTGCTCTCTACTTGCTTTCAAATAGCCTAATTGACCAACACAAAAGATTTGTTTTAAACTCTACAAAATGATCCAGGAGAGCTTAAGAAGAAAGAATGGTTAATGACTTTTAATTTGATCTACTAGAGGCAAAGCCCATCTTTCACTTTTAAGAAGCTGACTTTTATGGCTAGCGTGTACCCTGAAATCTTACCTTTATGCTGTACCATCTCCAGCTTACTGCTTGTTTTTTCCTTGACTAATTATACTACATGTCACTCTCGGAATACTAAACCATTCCAGACACCCCAGAACTTTCTGTTTATAATAAGGCAATAAGCTAAATGAGAAAGATGCCTGGTATGCTGTTTTTCTAAGCAAGGACAGTCGAAGAGGAATTAAAAAGTTCAAGAGGTTATTTAAGACCAACTTGGTGTTGGAGGATGGTGATAAATGAGATTTAGATGCCGGTGACCTATTTAAGATCAGGAAGGAATTTTACTTATGTAAATGTCAGGAAATGCTGTTATTTACCTATTCATCAACTAATTAGAATTAGGTTAATGTTTTAGCAGACTAAAGCAACAACAAAATTGAGTAGTTTTTGATAGCCATGTATATTATATAGCATTCTATTTTGATTTACACCTCTGGATTCTGAATAAACTTTTAGAAGAGAGATTCTTTTCTGCTCAATTAAGATCACTTAAATTTCTTCTATTAATTAAACATTAAAGTTTCCCTATAGTACAGCTAATTAATCCTTGAAATATGAAAATCACCATAAAGAAGATGATTTACAGTAATCATTTACATAAATCCAAGCTTATGCCATAGTGATTAAGATAGAAGATACATGAAAATTAAACACCAGTGGGAAGAGAGACAGGATGTGCATTTTCACATACTTTTAGCACAAAATAATAGACCGTCTACTGATTTTACTTTGCTAATTCTGTAGAAGTAATGAACTGAATTCTCCTTGAAGGACATTATATTCAATAGTGAAGTCAAGCTGCATAGATTTTCATAATTCAAGATGCTTTATAAAATGTAATCACATGTTAAGTTTTTAAAATTTTTACAAAGTTCCCTATTACTGTTGTTCAAATAACATGAGAAAGAAGTTAAGAAACTAGTCAAAGTCTCTTTTTAGTGGATTTCTTCATTGATATGTCAGCCCAATACCTGAATGAGTGCCAAAGCAGGTTACCAAGGCATTACATGTCAGGGGCCATTTAGGACAAATAAATCACACTATGTGTACCCGTCTCTCTACCTTAAAAACTGGTGTTCTATAGGGAGAGTCAGCCTAACACAAACCCCATGGGTAGATTTCAAGGGGTAAATACTTTACAAAGAAGATTACGTGGAAGATGGAGGTGTATTCCACACACTGTGACTTGGGCATTGTCCCACCAGTTGCCAGATCAACACTTCTCCTTGTTCTCCTGCCAGCATAGGTCCATGAGAGCTGGTGATAGGCCTGCTGGCCTGAGCTGACTACCTGAAAGAAAATTTCTGGCTGTTGCAAAGCCTAGGAAGTGGGAGGGAGCATTGCTGTTGATGGCCCATGTGATTTATCTGACTGCAGATTTGAGGTAGAGATGTAGAAGAATGTTAATCTGCAATCTGCTAGGATAGAACTTGAAGCCAAATTGTGGATAACAGCATTGATAATATTATAGAAAGCAACATTGAGTATTTCTCACCTTTAGATTTATCTCTGCAGCAATCTGCAGTATCACTTATGTGTTCTACGAAGGATGGAGTGAATTAAGCAAAATATCATAAGTACTTAAGGAAGTTGTCAAAAAAGATAAAAAGCATGTGCTTGCAAATTTTATGTGAATTTTTAGCTGTTGTTAGGTGTTTGGGCCATTTTGAGGTGTTACTTGCCTGCCAGATTATTAAGCAGACCAGAATTAGTTCTTAATGTTTGCATGTAATTTATTTATCATAAATCTGAAAAGTATGGACCTGTTTTGCTTTTAATACATGCACAAGAAAAGTGCTGAATCTCTCCCTTACCTGTTCCAAAGTGTGATTATAATTAGAGGGACCAAAAGGTTCAAGTAAGCAGGTAAAAGGAGAAATTGGGAACGAAGAGTTTAAAAATGGTAGTTAGACCCAGAGAATCTTGGCTAAAGAGTTTTAGGCTGTATGATAAAAGCAAAGGGGCAAGAAAGGCAGAGATGTACAAGGAGTGGCTTCTGGGAATCATGTGGGAAGAGTTTAAATAGATTCTATTCTTTCATCTGGAACAATGAAGGCAGAGGGTGATAGGACAAAAGGAAAAATGTAGATCCAATAGCTGAGAATGTGAATAGCTCTAATTGGCTTCCACTGAGGCCTGAAGAGGTGAAGGATAATAAACATGCTGTTGTCGATTGTCTGTAAGAATTCCAGGAGTTTGTACTGCCTCATGTACAGAAAGCGTCTGGAAGAATATAGATACGGTGATGCATAATACATTCTCAATATACTATCATTGCTATACTGCTTACACTTACATTTGTGTACTGCTCCATGGCTTTCAAAATACTTTCATACAAATTAGCTTATATGATTTTCACAACCCCTGTTAGATATGTAGGACAGGTATTGTTTTATGGACCTTATAGGAAAGGAAATTAAAATGAGATTTATGAATACTTACTGCCTTATCTGCCATCACCACAATGTGTAAACAGGTGAACTGGCACTCAAACCCTAGGTTTTTGTTAGGAATCCAGACCTCTTATTCGTAATAATATTAATGATATATATATATATATAATACATATATACTTTATGAAAACTAAATATGCTTGATGATATATTTAGACTTTCAAAATGATATAGGAGAGGGTAGCTATGTTTGGGTATTATTCTGTCAGGGCCAGAATCTTGGTCTGGAGAAAATTTCGTTCTAATCAATGTGATTTCTTATTTTCCCAAGAAGAGGTTGAAAGGGTAACTAAAAAGCTAAATAGATGAATCTGGGAAATGAGTGAATACAGATTGCAGTCAAGAAGGGGGCATAATTGAAAGAAGTGTTACTTTTACCTTAGTTGTCTGAACCATTTGGAACCACATCATGGTGTGGAATGTCCTTTTAGTCCTTCAAAAACTGTGAACTCTTTGTGGAAACTGAAATCTCAAAATTGAACTTTGTTTGAAGACATAAAGCATTAGGGTATCTGTAGCACTTCTGAACATGCTTCTGAACTGGAACTGTGTGACCTTTTTGGAACCATGGCCAGAGGCAACATCAGCTACTGGATAAACGTGGTGGGCGGGCACTCATCCTAGATTTGCTTTTTCCTGCAGGTACTTAGTGTTGTGAATGCTTGACATCACTTGTCCATATAAAGGCAATGACAACATCTGTTCCATTGTGTGTTTAGAAGATAAAATGTTTCAAAGTAAGCAAGACTATCTTGCTAGCATCAATTGTTGTTAAAATATAACCCCTACTGAGAAGATACCCCTTTGGAGCCTTTATCTATAAAAGACTTCTGAAGTCATTTCTAGAGTTTGAACTGCATCTGCATTGAGTCAAAGACAGAAACTTTAGAAAGAGTTTGAATTTTTTAGGATGGACATGTTGACAGCCACTAGTGAGGAGAGGGAGGTAGAAGCAGCAGCTGCTCTTGCAGCTGCAGAAAGTTGCTGACACAGGACTCAGTTGAGAAAGCACTGAATGGAGTGCAGTAATTTGGTGGAAAAAGGCAAAGAGAAAGCAGAGCAGCACGCAGTGAAGAATGACTCAGAGAGTTTTCCCTACCCAGAACTTTGTTCTGCTAGAGTTCTCTTCAGCATTTTTGTCATTGTAAATTGTAGGCTTGGAATCAGCAAGAGACAGAAAAGAGTCTCTGATGAACCTCCAGATGGAGGTGCTTTGTTTTAAAGAAAATAGAAATAGAAAGAGAGGTGTACTTGCATACAGAAAAGAGGCACAAAGAGTGGATGGACATCTGTGGAGAAAAGAGGTTGTTGAGTGACTGCGGATAGAGCAGCACCACTTGGTAGCCCTCTGTGGAATCTTAACAAACGGTTTCATTTTGTCATGTTTCCTCCTTTGAGGAAGATGCTAGAATTTAGCTCTAAACACTACAAAACAAAAGAAAACTAACTTTATCCAATATCTAAGCTTATTTTTATCCCAATATATAATATAAGAAGATTGGATCTGCAACTGGCTTACAAACAATGCTTACTGCAGTCCTACAATTGTGTTAATAATGGGTGGAGGTAAAAAGAACATAGTTAGATAATTTAGTGCTAAAATTATTTATAGATTTTTCTAAGCTGCTTTATCAAGATATAATTTACATACAATAAAATTTTTATATTTAAATATACAATTTAATGAGTTTATCAAATGTGTGCAGTCATGTAAGCACCAGCAAAATCACAAAATAAAACATTTCTATCACCAAAAAAAGTTCCCCAACAACACTTCAGTCAAATCCGCTCTGCCTGGACCTGGTCCCTGAATAATAATGGTGATATGTTTCTAACACGACAGTTTGCCTTTTTCTAGAATGTCATATAAATGGTATCCTACAGTTCATAGTCTTTAATTTTCAGATTTATTCATTCTGTTTCCTTTATCAGTTAGTATATTTTTTATAGTTAGTATGTTTAGTATAATTAAATAATATTAATTTGTAAGGATACAGCAAAATTTGTTTATCCCTTTCTCACATGAGAAACATTTGTGTTTTTTCCAGTTTTTGTCTATTGTGGATAAAGCTCCTATGAACACTCGTGTATAAGTTTTGGTGTGGATATGTGTTTTCATGTCTTTTTCAACATCTAGAAATTGCATTGTTGAGTCCTAGGGAACCATTACCAAATGGTTTCCAAAGTGAATGTAGTACTTTGCATTCCTACCATCAAGGTCTGAGAGATCAAGTTGTTCAATTTCTTGCCAAGATTGGAATTATCAGTCCTTTTGATTTGAGTATAGCTACTGTAGTGTATCATAGATCTTTACCAAATGTGAAATGATTTTGAACATTGCCATTCACATATAATAGTTGGTAAAGTGTCTATCTAAAGATTTTTCCCACTTTTTATTTGATTATTGTCCTTTATGATTTGGTTGTAAAATGTTTCATACATTTTGGATTTGTCTTCAGTTAGATATAGATATAAGTTTTGCAAATATTTCCCCCAGAATGTTGTGTGACTTTTTATTTTCTTTAGTGTCTTTTGAAATACAAAAGTTATTAAAATTAATGAGGTTGAATTTATCAATTTTTGGTTCATTCTTGTTCTTTCCTATCTAAGAAATCTTTACCTATCCCTTGTTACAAAGACTTACTCTTATACATTCTTCCCTAAGGTGTATAGTTTTTAGCTCTCACTGTTAAGTTTTGATTCATTTCAAATTACTTTCTGTATATGATATGAGAATAGGATCACAGTTTATTGATTTATTTATTTTGCATATAGATATTCTATTGCTCCAGTATCATTTGTAGATGAGACTATCCTTTTCACAATGAAATATCTTGACATCTTTATTGAAAATCAATTGATGTGTGCATCTATTTCTGGATTCTGTTTTCTCTGCCATTCACCTGTGTGTCTATATTCATGAAAATACTACACTCCCTTGATTACTATGCTTCATACTAATCTTGAAATCAGGTATATGTGTTTTTTATTTTTGTCCCACTTTTCAAAATTGTTTTGTCTACTGTAGATCCTATGCATTTCCAGGTACATTCTTAAAACAGCTGGTTAGTTTCTTCAAATGACCTGGTAAAGTTTTATTTGAGATTGTTTGGAATCTACAGATAAATCTGGGGAGACTTGACATTATAATATTATTGAATAAATTTATTTATCTACTTAAATTTATTTCAGGAATTCTTTGGTTTTAAGCACACAGATCTTGTACATATTTTGTTAAATTTATCACTAAATGTTTCAATTTTGATGCTATTGTAAGTGGTATTGTTTTTAAAATTTTATAATTTTTATGTGCATATAGAAATTTAAATGATTTTAGTATATTGACTTCACATTTATAAATTTAATAAATTCACTTATAAGTTCCTATAGATTTTTGGAGATTTTGGGGAAGGATTATTTATCTGGGAAGAAAAAATTTTACTTTTTTCTTCTTCATCTCTACTTTGTCTATTTCTACGTCTTGCCTTTTTATACTGTCTAATACTTAAAATACAATGTTGAATAGAAGTTATCTTGTTACTGATCATGGGGGACAGAATTCAGATTTTTAGTATTAAGCAGGTTATTCGTTGTAAGTGTTTTACTGATGTTCTTCATGAGATTGCCACTCCCAATATACTGAGCACTTTTTGTCATTAATAGGTGTGTGCATGTGTTCAGAAGATAATATATTTTTTCTTTAATTCTTTAATATAAGGAATACACTGATTGATTTTTTTAAATATTAAAGAAACATGGTATGTATGGTATGGACTCCCCTTATGCATGATGTATTATCCTTTTTATATATCCCTAAATTTGATTTGCTGGTTTTGCTAAGGGTTTTTCTATCTTTTATGATGAGGGATATTAGTTTATAATTTTTTATAATTTTGTTTTCTTGTTTTTGGTATTAAGATGATGCTGGCCTCCTACTGAGTTAGAAAGTAATCTGTTTTATTTTCTAACGTCATTTGTACAGAATTAGTATTAAGTCTACCTTGAAAGTTTGTAGTGAAGCCATCTGGACCTAGAGTTTTGGTGGGTGGGGGTGAGATTTTTAACTAGGAATTCAGTTTCTTTCAATACTATCAGATTAAATAATTCAGGTTGTTTCTCCTTGAATAAACTTTGGTAGTTGTGATTTTTATTGATACACTTCTTTTCACAGTATTTTTTTTTTTGTTATTCTTATGTCTGTTGGATCTGTAATGATATCCCTTTTAAAATACTGATATTTATAATTTGAATGTTCTGTCATTTTTACCTGATCAGTCTGGCTAGAGATATATTAATTTTATTTATCTTTTAGAAGAATCAGATTTTGGTTTCATGTATTTTTTTTCTATTTTTTTGTTGTTTATTTTCAATTTCATTGTTTTTGCCCTAATATTTATGATTTTATTCCTTATGTTTACTTTGTATTTATTTTGCTTCTATTTTTCTAATTTTTAAGGTAGAAACATACATTATTCATTGGAGATGTTCCTTCTTTTATGTTAAGTCTTTAGTGCTACAAATTTTACTCCAGCACTTCTTTAGCTGCATCCCAATTTCTAGGTTAGTGTCATTTCTGGTCAGAAAACACACTTTGATAGTTTCCATTCTTTCAAACATATTGAGGCTTGTTTTATGGCTAGAATGTGGCCTACCTTGGTGGATTTTCCATGTGCCCTTGAAAGGTAGTTTTACTCTGCTGTTGTGATTGCAGTGTTCTTTGAATGTGAGGTAAGTTGGTTGATAGTGGTGTTCAAGCATTGTCTATAGTTACTGATTTTTTTATCTACCTTATCTATTAACTCCCGAGAGAAGACTATTGAAATCTCCAACATAATTGTGAATTTGTTTTATTCTCCTGCCAATTTTATCATTTTGATGTCCGCTTGCTTCAGATATTGTGAAGCTCTGTTATTTGACATGTATACATTTAAGACTGTAGTGACTTCTTCATGAATTTGTCATTTTACTTTTGTAAAATGTCCCTCTTTATCTCTGGTAATATCTATCATTTTTAATCTACTTTGAGTGATATTAATATATACATTCCAGCTTTTTATATTTTAATTTAGGTTTATATAGGTGTAATTTTCCAATAGTAAGATTCAAACATTAATTATACATATTTATGAGTTTTCACAAATGTGTACATTTGTGTAGCTGCCAGCAATCAAGACAAACAACATATCCGTCACTTCAAAAACGTCCCTCAGGCTCCTTCAAAGTCAATCCTCTTCTCCCATCTCTACCCCTATGATTAACTCATCTATTTTCTATCCCTATAGATTTACATTTTCCAGAGTACAATATACATGGAATTAAACAGTATGTAGCCTTTTTGTGCCAGTAGTATTATTAACTTGCTTCTTTTTATTGCTAATATTTCATTACATTGATGTACTGCTGTTTATTCACCAACTGATAGATATTTGGATTTTTCCAATTTAGAACTATGTGAATTGAGCTATGTAAGCATTCACATGTAAGTCTTTCTGTGGCCATGTATTTTCATAAAGTTCTAGACTTGGGAGGTAAACAATAGGAGGCTTAGCAAATAGGCAAGAATAGCAATGTCCAGAGAATTTGGAATTATGGTACAGGTAAACTGGGACCTCATCAGTGAATCTGGTCCTATAGGGAGTCCTACCTTTGGTGAACATAATCTGACAGTGGCTGATTTAACTACAAAAAATTAATAAAATAATGTTAGACAGCTAACAGAGTTTTGGGAGAGCTAGATAAGGAAGTGCCAGACAAGCTTCTAGGAATAATAATGCCTCAAACCAACTGAATTACAGGCTTAGTATAAAAATGCTGAGAGTGTATCTGCTGCCTCCTCAATCTCTTAAGAAATTACTGCCATAATCATATGAATGCCATTTTTATTCCAGGTACTAACCCTTGGAAACATTGCCAAACCACAGAGCCAGACATCTCTGCAACATTTTCTAGCAAAGTGGATTCTACCGAGAACTTACTTACTCGAGCTGTTTACGTTGGTCTTAATGAAGAACCTGATGAATAAAGCTCAGATCATGTGCCTGCAGTTTGCACAGGAGACTGATGAGGTAACTTTTTCCATGTTCTATTTTGCAGAGGGAGAACTTTTAACATTAGGTGTCCCCCAAATACAATGTTTTATAAAATATTCCGATCAGCCAGAAAACATGGCAAATATCTACTCTCTCTGATATATTTTGTTTAAATAACATATGGGTTCAAGGTACATTTCCGTATTCATAGTGCAAGAAATAAGAAAGGCTACAGAGGGTAGCCCAGATCTGACCCTAACATATTTATATTTAATGGGTCCAAATAGGCATAAAATGGAGAAAAACAGATTATGAGCCCTTTGAATCCAGGGACTGTTTTTCTTTGTTTGTTTTGATTATTTTTTTAAAATATTATCTCCTTAACCTAAATAAACTAAATACCTGGCACATAATAGGTATTCAATTAAAAGTTTTAAAAGATGAATAAAATATATTGGCACATGGAAAGGAGAATACAACTAATTGCAACTTCTGATTATAAAAAATAGTGCAGTGAGAAGGGATTATTTTATGAAAAGAGTTCTTATTTAATAAAATTAATTTTTATGTTCTATTTAAATAAAATTTTCTCAGTCAGATATTTAAAATGTATTTTAATTTAAAACTTATTTACACATAACTTTTCCAGATATTTATTGCTTGCATAAATCAGTATACATATCATTTTATTACTACCACTCCTGAGAGATGTTACATTTGATTTTACCATATTAATATAAGAAAGCTAGTAGTCATGGAACAGTTGAGATAGGACGATTTAGTTCCAATCAAGCCTGCCAGAAAAGTAGGGTAGAATTAAAGAGTAAAAAAGAAAATTAAAGGTTCTTGAGAGGTTAGATACTCATACCTAAAATAGTGTGGTACTTGTATTGCTATAATTGTATGTTGTTCTTTGCGTAAATATGCTACTTGGAAGTTTTGCTGAGCTACTGTGGTGCCCATGAAGGTGCCCCACTGTAAGGTCTCTTCAGTTGAATGTGCTGTGAGTTGCATGGCAGATTAACAGCCTACAGCTGCTGGATCTTCAGGTTCTCCATAGACACTCCCCCTGAGGTGCTTGTAACCAATGACTAAACATGGCTAAAGAGTGGAACATGGCTGTTCCTGTCCCACGTGGAATTCCTCTAACAAGCAACTTTCTCTTGAGGATTCTTGTCACCCTGGTATTGTGGTTTGAGGGCCTTTCTTTACAATTCTTTCTTCCCTCTCTTTTATTCACAGGTGTCAGACCTGCATCATTGTGTGAGCTCCCTCCCTGCCTACTCCTTCTCTCCTTCCTCTCTATCCTTTGAAGGCATTCAGTTGCCTCCAATAAATCTCTTGCTTACCTGTTCCTACCTTGATGCCTATCTTCTGCATCTCAGAAAACTTGAAATTGCACAGTTGCATTTAAAAAGTTCCAATGTTTTTAACTTAAAAAAAAAAAACAATAAAAGCAGTAAACTTCAAAAGATTTGTTGGATTACCAGCTTAGATTCAATTAAACACACCCAAAGAAAGCATACCAATGAGGCCTGCCGAGGCCAGAACTGATGGAGCACAACACTCAAAGTGTTAAGAAGAAAATCAAAAGTCTACTGTGCCTTCGTGTGTTTTTCACAAAGCATTAAGTGCAATCATGTTTAAAAACCACTTTTGAGGTATGATTGACATATAAAAAGCTGTATATACTTAATGACTAGAACTTGAGTTGGAAGATAAGTATACACCATGAAACTATTACCACAATCCGTGCCATAAATATATCCATCACCTCTAAAGTTTTCTCTCACCCTTTTTATTTATTATTATTATTATTTTGTGATAACACTTAACATAAGATCTACCCTCTTAGCAAAATTTTAAGTATACAAAGCAGTACTGTTAAATATAGGCACCGTGCTGTACAGATTTCTAGTACTACTTTTGTATAACCCAAACTTTGTATCTTTTACTAATACTACCCTGTTTCCCAGTATCCTCTGGCAACATCCAATCCACTCTCTGCTTCCATGTGTTTGACTCTTTTAGATTCCATGTGTAAGTGAGATTATGCAGTATTTGTCTTTCTGTACCTGTCTAATTTCACTTAGCTTAATGTCACCCAGGTACATTCATGTCACAAAGGACAGGATTTCCTTCTTTTTAAGGACTAAATGATATTTTATTATATGTGAACCACATTTTCTTCATCCGTTTATCTGTTGATGGACACTTAGGTTGATTCCATATCTGGGCTATTATGAATAATGCTACAATGAACATGGGAGTTCAAACATCTCTTCGACATACTGATTTCATTTTCTTTGGATATGTACCCAGAAGTGGGATTGCTGGATTATATGGTTGTTCCATAGTTAATTTTTTGAGAAACCTCCATACCATTCTCCATAATGACTGTATCAATTTATATTCCCATAAACAGTGTACAAAGGTTTCCTTTCTCCGTACCCTCACCAACACTTCCCGTCTTTTGCCTTTTAGATAATAGCTATCCTAACAAATGTGAAGCAGTATCTCATTGTGGTTTTGGTTTGCGTTTTCCTGATGAGTGGTAGTGTTGAATATTTTGGAATATATTTGTTGGCCATTTGTAGGTATTCTTTTGAGAAATGTCTTCTTTTGCCAATTTTTAATTGGGTTATTTCCTTGCTATTGAGTTGAGTTCCTTACGTATTTTGGATATTACCCCCTTATCAGATGTATGATTTGCAAATATTTTCTGCCATTCTGTAGGCTGTATCTTCACTCTTTATTGTTTGCTTTGCTACGCAGAAACTTCTTAGTTTGATACAGTCTCATTTGTTTATTTTTGCTTTTATTGCCTGTGCTTTTGGACTCATATTAAAAAACTAATTACCCCAAACAATTTCAGGAGGGTTTTCTGTAAGTTTGTTTTTAGCAGTTTAGCAGTTTTATGTTTTACATTTAAATCTTTAATCAATTTTGAGTTTATTTTTGTATATGGTTATATGGTCTGAATGTGTCTATCCAAAACTCGCATGTTGGAACCTAAGACCCAGTGTGATAGTATTTAGAGGTGGGATCTTTAGGAGGTAATTAAGTCATTAGGGCTCTGATCTCCTGAGTGGGATTAATAGTTTTATAAATGGTCTGAAAGAAACTAGCTAGGCCCTTTTGCCCTTTCACTTTCTGCTATGAGAGGACACCACATTCACTTCTTCTGCCATGTGAAGACACAGCCACAAGGTGCCATTTTGGAAGCTGAAAGCAGCCCTCACCAGACACTGAATTTGCTGATGCTTTGATCTTGAACTTCACAGCCTAAAAAAGTGTAAGGAATTAGTTTATGTTCTTGAAATTTACCCAGTCTAAATTATTTTGTTGCAGCCGCAAAAATGGACAAAGAGAATGGTATAAAAAAGCTAAGAAAATACTCCCATGTACAATAGCATAAAAAAATAGTAAAAATTTAACCAAGGACCCAAAAGATCTTTACGCTGAAAACTACAAAACACTGATGAAAGAAATTTAAGAAGATGAAAATAAATGGAAAGGTATCTCATGTTCATTAATTAGAAGTATTATTATTGTTAAAATGGCCATACTGCCCAAATCATTCTACAGGTTCAGGGAAATCTTTATCAAAATTCCAATGATATTTTTCACAGAAATAGAAAAAAAAATTAAATACATATGGAACCACAAAGACCCTGTGTAGCCAAAGCAATTTTGGGCAAAAGGGGTAAAGCTGGAGGCAACACATTACCTGATTTCAAAATATACTACAAAGCCATGGTAATCAAAATAGTATGGTACTAGCATAAAAACAGACATATAGACCAATAGAACAGAATCGAGAGACCAGAACTAAACCCACACATTTACAATCAATTGATCTTCAACAAACAACATATAATGAGGAAACGATAGCCTCTTCAATAAAGGGTATTGGGAAAACTCGACATTTCACAGTCAGGAATAAATATGGGTGGTTTTCATAAATTTTCTCTGTGACTGAGATTTATTTTAAGAGTACAGAGTAAGGATTGATCAGGATGATCTAGGCCAGGATTGACAGAATGGAAGCTGGAGGACTAACATGAGCAGCAGATATGAGTGGGTATGTAGGAAACTCTCTGTACTTTCTTCTCAATTTTTCTATAAAACTAAAACTACTTTAAACATACATTAATTTTTTAAAAATTGTTATGAATGTCCTTAGAAAGAGCCAGCCCAACCAGAAAGACTGAATCCATGCTATCCCTCATATCTTACATGAGCCTCTTTACATATGACTACCTGGCCCTGAAGATACAATAATGTTCCTTAAAATTGTCCTTTAATGAATGAAGCACATTGGTTGTAGCAGAAATTTTCTGGAAAGCCTAGATTAGCCAAGATAAACAGGTTATATATACATTTTGAGAGGTCATGAAACCAAGAAGGAAAAATTTTTTTTCTGTTAACAATGTTAAGTCAAATATTTTTAGCCAGCGAATGTGATTTAAATACCAATAACAAAGAATAAAACATTGCTATAATCAAATGCAAAGTTGTAAACCAATTCTCAAGTGGCTATTACATATGGTATATAAAAATTAGTAGGAATAAAAATGCTCAGTACAAAGAAAGATGGGTTTTGTAGCCTGTTTGACTATATCTGGATTGAAATAACTTTTAAATTCATGACTGCAGGATGAATCAAGAGCGAATGTAATCATTCAAGTAAGAAAGGAGACTTGGACTTGTTAGTCTTAAGTTGTCTAGAGTGGTTAACATCTTCTTTCTACTGAAAATCAAAGTCTTTAAAAAGGGAAGTATGTAAGAACAAATACAAAGATTTCACATTTCAGTTTTGTGAGTGGTCTTCTGTCTACAAGTGTTGGAAATTGTCATTAAACAGTGACAAGTAAGTGAGGGCTGCTCTGAGACTGCCAGTAGGATGGCTTTTAGACAGCCATCAGTCCTCTTGGCCCCACCTGCACAGACTGACATTGAATTGCTCAGTGACAGCCCAGACCCAAAGGACAGCAATGTTCACTGAAGCTCCAGATGCTAGTTCTTGCTCTGTTCCTTTAAGGCGATTAAAGATAAAGAGGTATGTAAAAGCTACCAAATAGAAAGGAAGAGGAGAAAGGCAGTGCAAAATCTGTGGGAAAGGGACAGCCGGGAGATTCTCTCAAAGATAAATTTGTTATAAGAATCAGATTTATGGGTGAAGTCAGTAAAAGCCCACAAGGGGAATATGAAGGAAGAACATTGATAATAAACTCATTAGGAATGTCTCCAAAGAATGTCTGAGTAGCAATTCAAATGCAAAGAATGCATAGGTATGATATTAGCTTCAGATGTGGGGCAGTATGTAGGGCATTTGGGGAGTTACCAAGGGAAATTAGAGACAACTATTGGAAGGAAATTGCTGTAGGTAAACCAAAGATTGAGAAGATGCACATGCAGTCTTGAGATTAAAAGTTAGCAGCAATGCAATCTGTTGTATCTGCTATGTTGCAGTCTCCATAAAACAGTTTCCTCTATCTCAAGACTCAATAATCAAATTTATTATCAAGGGGATTGATGACCCTGTGCCAGTGACAAATATTTAGAGAATAGCTCCGGATTTCAAGCATCCACATTAATGTTTCTTTTTATTGATGAGTTGACTGTCCAGAGAAGTATGACACTGGAGGGGAAAAAGCATATTAACTAATACCCAGATATGGTTATCATTTTTATAGTCTGGACATTTTTAATGGACAAACTATAAAAAAGAGAAAAATAATTATTCAGCTATACAGAGAAACTTCATTTATTTTAGTTTGTAATTTTTCTTGTCTCCACCTAGTTTAACCTTATGTTTACCTAACTTTCTTTTCTCGTCAGTTTTCTAGTTTTTCTCCCATGTGCAAATCTGTTTTCTTTGATTCTTTCTTGGAGTTTCTTCTCCACCCAAACTCCAGGCATTATTATCTCTCTGCCTTTCCATTTTTTTCCTCCGTTCAACTTCCCTTCCAAACAGAGAATGTTTGTTTTATTTGAGAATATCAGTAAAAAAAAAAAAAAAAAAAAAAAAACAAGAAAAAGGGAATAGTGAAAATACATTTCCAGGGCCAAATATTTTTCCCATGTTAATTGGCTTCATTTAATACTCTTCTTTTTTTCCACAGGGATCATAGTTGCACCTGTTATAAAATATGGTCATCATTCCCATAACATTTTCACACTAACCTACTCAAGGTAATTTGCCAAAAACCTACCTTGCAATGTTTGGATAAAGAATGTGTATGGAAATAACACCCTGCCCACTATCACTTTCAAGTTCACCGCAACACAAAGTTTATGTATATTAGTAATCATAACAAATGTTTGTATTATGTTTTCTCTCCACCAAATCAAGCACTTTGTGTGTTTCTTACGTATTTTCATTTTTTTAGGACTGTGGTAGACAGAATTCTAAAGATATTCTTCCAAGGTTCCCAACTATTAGTGATTCAAACAAACATGAACCTAGTTACTACTGGGAAGAGTTTTTGGAGATAGAATTAAGGTTACCAATTATCTGACCCTGCAATGAGAGGACCATGTTGGGTTATCCTGCTGGAGCCAATGGAATCACATAGCCCATAAAAACAGAAGAGAAAGGTAGAAGAATCAGTCAGAGACATGTGGCAGAATAGGAAGACAGAGGCCATATGAGGCAGAATGGGAGGTCAGAGAGATTCAAAGCATGAGAAGGGTTCTGCTCACTGTTGCTGGCTTTGAAGATGGAGGAAGGGGGCCATGAGCTAAGGAATGCAGGTGGCCTTTAGAAGCTGAAAACGACTCTTGACCAAGAGAGAGCAAGGCCATGGGGGCTTCTTTCCTACAAACACATGGAACTGAATTCTGCCAACAATCTTAACGAGCTTGTAAAGAGATTCATCCCCAGAGCTCCCAGAAAGAATGCCTTGATTTTGGCCTTACAAAACTTGAAGTAGGGAACAGGCCATGACACGTTATGCCTGAACATTTGACCAACTGAAACTGTGAAATAATAAAGTTGTGCTGTTTTAATTAATTTTGTAATGTTAATAGTTTGTTATGACAGCAAGACAGAATGAGATGAGTTAGACACACAGAACAATTCTATTGAACACTTACCATGTCCAGCTATCTGTACTAGCTACTGGAAAGGATGGGACAATGAAAGACAATCTTTTCCTTTTTCTGTGCTCTTATTATAGCGGGAAAGACTATTTATATGTATGTACATAGACATACACACATATATTTATATTAGCTAGTGCAGAGGTGTTTAGTGAGTATTTAGGAGGGAAAATGGGATCAAATAGAATAACTTCAGTTATTGTCCTTTGTGGATGGCTACTGCGAGTCCTTGGAGAGTGCCTTTTATAGCGTTTGCAATTTTGTCCCCAAAATATGGTACTTGTGATGCATTGATTGTTATTTCTAAGATGTCTTAATTAACTTTGTAAATCTATGCACATATTTAAAATGCTTATCATAGATAACAAAAGCGTAAACTCTTTGTTTTACAAAGATCAGGCCACACTGAGATCTCACATCAAGCAGAATATTAAAATGCTGAGTGCTTCTTTAATCAGGACATTCAGATTGCAGTTGGGCTGTTGGGTTCCAAATTCTTTTTAGCTGGTATTACCCTATCTTGTAATTTCTGGAAAAAACAAGTCAAAATCTTGTTTTTCCTAGATAAAAGTGAACATATGTATATATACACATATGTGCATACATTTAATGAATACTTCTGAACAATTGATTTCTGAGTGAATATATTCATATAGGCAATTTCCATTCTTCTCTCCTCTTCCCCTCCCATATAAATGGAAAATATAAAATAAATAAGGCTATATTTCTATGCTATGAGATGTGAGATATAAATTTTGCCCTTAATTTTTTTTCCTAGAGAAGAGGGACTCTCAGGTTAATTACAGTTTTTCTAGGTGAGGCAGGGCAGGAAATGTGCAGAAGAAGGTCATTATAGTGTAGGTAAAGGAGAGGTGACTGTGAATGGTTCTCCTACCCTCATGTTTACCTATTTCATTCTGAGTATAACCTGGTTCACATGGCCACAAACCTGAAAAACACTAGGTTATCCATAATACTTTTGAATTATCATTTTTTGTGTGTCCCTTCCTCAATTGCAAGACCTTTGAGAAAACATCACAGTCTCTTCACTTTTTATTCTATCTGAAATTTTAAAAACGGGAAACAAACATTGAAGCCAACAATGTAAAACTTTTCTAGCCATACATCAGGAATTTTACATTCCATATATCTGCTCCTTACCCATCATATGTAAATTCTAATCTACATAAACTCTTTGAAAAATAGCCTCCGATAAAATCATAATGCAAGAGATAAAACATAGGAAGTACACCATACAAAACACAGAGAAACTATTGAAAAAGTGTTCTAAATATCTTTGGCTTTCATCCTAAAAATAGAATCACCTCTTGTCTGTACTAATCATCTACTAAATTGTTTTACGGGGGTGTATGTATCATCACTAAAATTTCTAGTAAACTTATGGGCATTACTTTCTGGTTTGTACAGCGCTGTACCTGATGCAGTACATTCAATGAACGAGCTTATTAGTGTGCTTCATTTACTTGATGTAATTAAAATATATTTTGGATATAAGAGGGACTTTCTAGAATAGGAGTTTTTAGTATGATTTCCACAAAAATTTGGGTGGTTCATCAATGGGTTTTGAGTGCTTTGTGAATATATCTGTAACTGTACACAAAATTGTGCCAACATATATATGTGCCTTTTTGGAGAGAGAAAGCCAATAGTTTTTATCAGTTTCTAAAATGAACCTCTACCTTCAAAAGAGATAAGATCTTCTTATCCAAAGTCTTGCTGTCTAAATCCTTCCAATTTGAGGCAATGTAAACTTTCTTCAACTACATTTTTTTCTTAAAACTAGTTCTTACCATCAGGTTCTTGCATTCTAGATCTACTCATCCCTACTGCCTTTGCTGGTAATGTCAACTTCAACAACTTCAATATTGCAATACTCTTGGTCAGTCGAAATGCTCTGGGAGGAAGAGTCAGGTAGTTTGCAACATGCAAAAGTAAACATTCACATGTAACCTAAACATTTGTACCCCATAATATGCTGAAATAGAAAAAAAAAACATAAATTCCTTGACCAACCACCATCATTTAAAATTTTAAACATTAGCACAACTCTATATGAGTGACCTAGGGCAAAGTTGATAATAGTGATTAAAATATATATCTCATATAAGTAAGAGAAACTTAATTCACTATAAATAATGATTTATTACCCCTAATTAATTTATAGGGTTCCTTACGAAGTTTAGAAGATGTAAGTTTAAAGAAACAAATCAGGTATAATTACATAAGCTGAACAAATCTTAAATGGAGAGCTCAACTAATTATTAATTTGTATGTACCCAGGTAACCACCAACTGATACAGATACGGAACATTCCCAACATCCCAGGAAGTTCCTTCCTGTCTCCTCCCAGTCAGCACTCCCTCTGCAAAGTTAACTAGTCTTCTGATTTCAGTTATGAAAATTGACTCTTGCTTCAGAACATGTATGTTTAGGTTTAAATTGGAGGGAAGTGGTTAAGGCAAATGAGAACAGGCTTGGAAGAAGTTTCTGGGTACCCAAATGTGAATCTCAGGAAAAGAAAAAAAGGAACAAAAGACAATTATTGCCCATTTCCCCTACTCCAGAGTGTTATGGCTCAATTAACAGAGGTGGAAACATTTTGCAAAGATTACATAGTATGCTCGTGAAAGATATAAGACATCTCCTACTTGCATATAGGTTGTATCCCAAAAGCTCATTACAAATTCATCATCGCTTGGTACTTGGAATCTATGCTATAGAAGTAATGTTATAAATGTCATAAATGATGGTTGGGATCCCAGGTTACTCCTATAAGCCTGTATCATAATATGTCTGAAACATTACACAGTGAAAATGAAATACAGGTTCAAATCCACAATATACATAATTAGGAAAAACAGAAAAAAATGAATAATTAATCCCATTTATCTTAACGTTCGTTCTTTAGAAAAGCTAGGTTTAATTAGAACAGATATGTGACACTAATTTATTTAGGTTTTGAAGGGATTTTAGGACATTTTCAAATACTTTAGTTGATGTTTTTCTTCATTTTATTTTTCTATTTTTACTCCAAAAGTATCATCACTCTTCCTTACCCTGATAGAGGTCAATCACTAATCCTAGGCCTGTATTCACCTATTGTTTATGTGGTTCTGGCAGAGACTTTAGGAAAAAGTTAAATGGTGTCAACATCTTATTCTCCCTTTTTCAGAATGTCTTTCCTTTTTCTGGAAAAGAATGGAGAAGAGGGCATTAGGAATTACCCCTCAAAGCCCTCCAAATAAACAGAGTTTAATTGACCAAAGACCCCTGTGTTGGGTTCAGACATACACCAGTGAATTTGTGCTGGGGTTTTGGTTCCTACAGGTTACTTCTAGCCAATGACTGTGCTGGGCTAAGGCACTCATGGTCCTGGATGTCAAGGGACAGCTCTGCTCTGATTACTGACTTGGGATAGAGGACTCCCTGATGGCATTGCTGAAGCTGCTCTAAACTGCAGGGTAGGATAGGAACTTCCACCCAGCATTGCCTCTCTCTCTCCTTCACTCAGACTTAGGCTTGCATTGCAGTGTGACCACTCTCGTGACCCTCCCCAGCTTCTTTCCTGTTTTTCTTTCACAGTATTCCTTACAATAAAGTATCTGTATATTTAATCTCATCATGGCATCTGCTTCTCAGAGTACCCACACAACACAGAAATGCTCTCTATTTAGGAATTTGTACTAAGTCTGGAAGGGTTAAGTGAAAATAAGTTGGGAGTAGAGAAATGGGACAGAAGTGTATATTCTACAGAACTCTAAGAAAAAAAAGTGTAAAGAATCCTTGGGTCTTCTCTTTCACCCAGTCTAGGGAGCTAGAAAATATTCCAGAAGGTGAGCAAAAGAACTGATCAGAATAAATAGAATGAATTTCGTGGGCATATGTCCAGTGTTTTGTCTGCCAGGAAATTAAGCAAGGCAGCAGGTGGGTGGAATGTAGGTTTAACAGAAAAGACCATAATTTTGAGGTACATATAAGGGAATAGAAAATTAAAAGA
This sequence comes from Lepilemur ruficaudatus, assembly GCA_963574885.1. Lineage (NCBI taxonomy): Eukaryota > Metazoa > Chordata > Mammalia > Primates > Lepilemuridae > Lepilemur > Lepilemur ruficaudatus. The sequence continues at coordinate 6,161 of CAUYRT010025406.1, read as the reverse complement.
AACATAATGGAATGAATTTGGACTGTAGGGGCAGTGGATAATTTCACAAAACAGCTATATATACTTTTTTAAATTTGAGTCTCAAATTAGAGAATAGGGCTTGCATCCTGGAAAAGGATCATGCTTAATGTGTTTTGTTTCACGGTGGCGTATATATTTATCTTTTACATAGGGTATTTGCCTTTAACAGTCATCCATCTAGGAAACAAAGTAATTAATCAAAAGCAGTCCTCACCAGGGAAAGAAAAATTAACACAATTTCTAAAACCAGAAATGAAACTTGTGTCCCTCTCTGAGTTCTTAATGTTTCAGTTCTGAATTACATGTGAGAACTGGCAAAGGAGAGAGTCTGCATTTTTTTTTACAAAGTGGACATCCAAAATATAAATTCATGTCTTAAATTTCTAGCGTTTTTACCTTCCCACTCTTCCTTATTTTTGAAGTTAGAATCTCAATGCCCCAGTGTCCATTGCCCACATGGTGTGGCTCCCCAGCAGGGGAAACAGTGTGGATACAAATTAAAAGTAGCAGTAAAACATGATTGTCAGGTGTGGCAGTGTCACATCAATTAATATTTTTAGCAAATTATCAGGCCACACACATTCTACCTGGGGGCGCTTTTCAAATAATATGCTTTCAGGGAACCTATAAATATGAAATCAGTACCATGTCCAGTTTTGTTGTTATTATTGCTGTTATCATTTCTGTTTGTTTCCTTGTTAGGTCCTAAATTTCTTATCTGTATTTACTTCATTTGACAGATAATACTTTCATTTTGTAGATGTGTCGTTGTGAGCTGCTCCTAAGCCAGTGAAAATCAAAACTGGCTCCTCCTTAAATATTATATCTTTCTATCAGTTTTAATTTTTCTGACTGTGAGTAAGGTTCTGAACTCTGATGAGAGTGCATATGTCCCCAGGCACCATGATCTCTTTTTATGCCTCTGTAAGAACTTAGCATTGTAAAAAGTTGGAAAAGAGGGATAGCTAATGAATCAATATTGGAAATAAAATGGAATCCTAAGAAATACCTATTTAATCCACAAAAAAAGGTGGGAAAAGAAGAAATAGGAAACAAAAAAGAGATAGATGGCATCAAAAGAAACCCAACCATTTTAATTACATTAAATGTCAATAGTCTTACACTCCAATTAAAAGCAGAAATTGTCAGGGTAAATAAAAAAGTAAGACCTAAATACATACTGTTTACAGAAAATGCACTTTAACAATAAAAAATGGATAAGTTATAGGACAATATGAAAAAAATATATGCCATAGAAAAAATATTATAAGAAAGTTGGAATGGCTATATAAGTATTTGTCAGAATTGACTTCAGAATGAGAAATGTCAGCAGATAAAGAAGAAAACTTGATAAAAGAATATATTCATCAAGATGAGTTAATAATATTAATATAAAATGTGTATGTACTTAATTACAGAGGTTCAAGTAGATAAGATGAATCAAACCTGCGAAGTCTGAAAGAAAACATAAACAAGTTTATAATTGGAGAGTTCTACATTCCTCTCTTAGACATTGATAGAAGTACATTGAAAATCGTAAAGATTTAGAAAATTTGAATAACTATCAAACAACTTGAATGAGTTAACATCTTTAGAATATTATACACAGCAATTGTATGATAAATATTATGTTCAAGGCAATGTGGTTCATAAAGATAGACTATGCTGGATCATAAAGAAAGTCTCAACAAATTTCACAAGACTAAGAGCTTATGATATATTCTCTGATCACAATGAAATTAAATTAGCATTTTATCAAATAGGTTACCTAGACAATCCACCAATATTTGAAAAACAAGCAATATATCATACTTCTAAAATAACTGGTAGGTCAAAAATTACAAGAGAAATAAAGTTTCATAACTGATAATGAAAATGCTGCATAACAAATTTGTGAGATGCATCTAATGCACAGATTAGAAGGAAAGTCATAGCTTTAAGTGTACATATTAGACAGATGAAAGATCTAGAATTAATAATCTACAATTGTACCTTAAGAAGTTAGACAACAAAGAGCTGAGTAACTAAAATAAAAGCAGAAAGGAAAAACTAATAAAAATAAGAGCAGAAATGAATTAAACAAAAAACAGAAGAATAGTAGGGAAAAAAATCAATGAAACGAAAAGCTTATTTTTTGAAAATATTTATAGAATTGATAAGCCTGTAGTCACCATTATCAAGAAAAACGCAGAAAGGCACAAATTACCAAAATTAGAAGTAAAAGAGAGTACATCATTAGAAAATTTATAGACATTAAATGTCAATAAAGGATGGTTATGATCAACCTTATGCCAAAAATAATTTGATATAGATAAAATTAAAATTTCTTGAAGGACTGAAATTACTGAATCTGGCATAAGAAACTATAGAAAAATCTGAATATTCCTACATCTATTACATAATTAAATTCATAACTAAAAGGCATCCTAAAATAAAATCTTTAGGCTGAAATTTCTTTACTGGTGAATTCTATTGGGCATTTAAGTAAATAATCATAGTAATCACACACAAACTCTTACAGAAAGCAGAGGGGCAGGCAATATTTCCCAAGTTACATCATGAGGCCAGTATTATATTGACATCAAACCCAAAAATACTAAACGAAAAGACAGTACAGATATATACTCTCCATGAACTCAGGTGTGAAAATCCCTAACAAAATTTTAGTAAATTATATCTATAAATATATAAAAAGTATAGCACATTATGATTAAATGTAGTTTCACTGGGGATGCAAGGCTGATTTAACAGCCATAAATCAATTATATAATAATTGAGCATAGAATAAAGCAGTAAAGTATACAAAAATTTTAACAGATGCAGAAAATGCATTTCAAAAATTCTGTATCCATTTATTTAAAAAATATTGAAGTTCATTGGGTACAGTGGCTCATGCCTGCAATCCCAGTGACTCAGGAGGCTGAGGCGGGGGGATCACTTGAGGTCAGGAGTTTGAGACCAATCTAGGAAACATAGTGAGACTCCGATCTCTAAAAAAATTATCAGGGCATGGTGGCATGCACCTACGGTCTCAGCTACTCAGGAGGCTGAGGTGGGAGGACAGCTAAATCCCAGGAGTTTGAGGCTTCAATAAACTGTGATCACATGACTGGGCAGAAAAGGAAGACCCCATCTCAATAAAAAAAAAAAATGACTGAAACTCCTAGGAATGAAAAAAATAAAAGGAAAAATTTCTACCTGATTAAGGGCATCTTTGCAAAATTTTCAACTAATATTATACTCAATGATAAAGGCTCAAATATCCATCTATGATTGGGAACCAGGTGAAGTTTTAGCCAACATCACATTATCAGTTTTATCCAATGTTCTTTGGCAAGATAAATATAAAATAAAAATATGGGAAAATAAGAAATAGAATTCTCTGAAGAGGACATGATTGTGTACATAGGAAAATGAAATAAACTACAAATATGCTACTAAAAGTAATAATTGAATATATCATGGCTGAATATGAAACATCAGTATAGATATATCAATTGCATTTTGTATACTTCCTGTAAATAATTAGCAAAAGAAATTTCAAAAACTGACTACAGTTATGACATCAAGAAAAATAAAATCTTGAGGAATAAATTTAGAAATTCTGTACATGACCCATATATTTGTTATTGGCCTTGAAGTAGAGGTTTTTCTAAGTTCTTGATGTTCATCAGGAAAAGAATTTCAGGATTTAGCATGTAAGCCAAGCAAGCAAAAGCTTTATTGAAAGTAAAAATGCACTCTCAGGGCGGAGAGTGTCCAGGATCCAAAAGAGCAGCTACACTGAAAGGAGGTGTTTTTAGATCTTTTGTAGTCTTACTACTTGAAGGGAAGAATATTCAAAGCCAAGGGATTGGCTTTTACCAAGAACTTTTTTTTTTTGTAGTAATTCCAAGAATTGGTTCCCTCCCATTTAAATACTTTATATTAAAAGTAGAACTATAATGAAAGCAGAGCTATCATGGTAATTTCAAGGGCAGAAAAATTTTAGAACCACATGTAAATGATATTGTAATTAGCCAAAGTTCATGTAAATTGGCAGAGATGGCTGACAAGCCAGTCAAAGTCAGTTCTTGCCTGTGGTTATCAGCCCCCTAGTTAAGTTCTGTTTGAGAGTCACTTACTTTATCACCTGCACCCAATCTTCAAGCCCCTGGATCCAGTCTCAGCTCTGTCTCCTAGTCTCCTACTGAAACATATTGACAACTACAACACATGACAAAGGAAAATAAAAGACGCAAATTTCTTAAACACTACATAAAAATATATGAATTAGAAAGAAAAAATGGACATGATTATTCATGATCCTTATGTCTATTTGTTGGCATCTCTGCATTTGAAGAAACAGGCAACTAATCCATCATTTAGAGAATGACTTCTGCAGGAGAGTTCTTTACCATTCAGCTTATCAAGAGATTACCTACAGCCTGTCTGGTAGGGTTTGTGGACAGGCTTGTTGCTGAAGTTCTCAGGAAGGCTGGCCTGGTGCCTCAATTAATAGGTCAGTGGGCCTAGCTCCAGGCTTTACAGGGGTCAGATCTTTTGCCTCGGTCTATGGGGTCAGGTCTAGAGCCTTCGTTCAGTAGGTAGTCGTGGAGCTTTGGTTTGCTAAAGTAGGCCTGGGGCCTGTATTGGTGGGGACTGGAAAAGGATATGAGCCTGAGTCCATGAGGGTTGGGCTGGTACTAAATTGGGCCTAAACCATGGGATTACTAGAGTATAGTGCTATAGGGGCTGGCCTGGAGCTATGATTTATGGGTAGCACCTTGGTAGAGGGGGCAAGCCTGGAGGCTGTGTCCATGGTTGCCTGCCATAGTCTGAGGTTGTGGGGGCTGGCTTAGCTGTGGGGCTGGTTTGAAACCTGAGATTCATGGGAGTGGGAGTGTTGACCTGGAACCTGTTGCTACAGGGGCCCACTTGAAGTTGAATCTGTAGAGTCCAGCCTGGCATTGGTATGGGTCCTGGCTTGGTGATGGTGGCTGTGAGGGTTGGATTGGAGGCTGGGTTCACAGGTGCTAGCCTAAAACCTGGGGCTTTTCACAGATATAGAAAAAATAATTTGATGCTTCATATGGAACCAGAGAAGACCCCGTATAGCAAAAGGAATCCTAGGCAATAAAAACAAAATGGGAGGTGTTAATTTACCAGACTTCAAACTACACTACGAGGCTATAGTAATTAAAACATCTTGATATTGGCACAAGAACAGGGACATTGACCAGTGGAACAGAACATAAAACCCAGATATAAAACCATCCTCCTATAGCCATCTAATCTTTGACAAAGCAGACAAAAACATACACTGGGGGAAATAACCCTTATTCAATAAATGCTGCTGGGAAAACTAGATAGCTACATGTAGAAGACTGAAACAGGATCCATACCTTTCACCTCTCACAAAAATCAACTCATGCTGGGTAACAGACTTGAATCTTAGGTGTGAAACTATTAGAATTCTGAAGGAAAATGTTGGAAATACTCTTGTAGACATTGGCCTAGGCAAACAATTTATGAAGAAGACCCTAAAGGCAATCACAGCATCAACAAAAATAAAAAATATGACCTGATCAAACTAAAAAGCTTCTGCACAGCCAAAGAAACTGTCACAAGAGCAAACAGACAACCTACAGAATGGGAGAAAATTTTCACAAGCTACACATCTGATAAAGGGCTGATAACTAGAATCTATTTAGAACTCTGGAAAATTAGCAAGCAAAAATCAAACAACTCTATAAAAAAGTGAGCAAAGGACATGAACAGAAATTTTCCAAAAGAAGACAGAACAATGGCTAGCAAACATATGAAAAAATGCTCAACATCTCTAATCATCAGAGAAATGCAAATCAAAACCACAATTAGATGTCACTTATCTCCAGTGAGAATGGCCTTTATTAAAACGTCCCAAAACAATAAATATTGGCATGGATGCAGAGAGATAGGAATACTCCTACATTGCTGGTAGGACTGCAAACTAGTGCAACCTCTGTGGAAAGCAATATAGAGTTATCTTAAAGCAATACAAGTAGATCTACCATTTGATTCAGCAATCCCATTACTGGGCATCTACCCAAAAGAACAAAAGACACTCTATAAAAAAGACACCTGCACTTGAATGTTTATAGCAGCATAATTCACAATTG
>CAUYRT010025404.1:0-17551 GCA_963574885.1 Lepilemur ruficaudatus | reverse complement strand
CTGAGCGAGAGCGAGACCCCGTCTCTACTAATAATAGAAAGAAATTAATTGGACAACTAAATATATATATAGAAAAAATTAGCCGGGCATGGTGGCACATGCCTGTAGTCCCAGCTACTTGGGAGGTGGAGGCAGAAGGATAGCTTCAGCCCAGGAGTTTGAGGTTGCTGTGAGCTAGGCTGACGCCATGGCACTCTAGCCCAGGCAACAAAGTGAGACTCTGTCTCAAAAAAAAAAAAAAAAAAAATCATTCAACATGTCAGAATTCATTTACCAACTTCTCAGATACTTTGTGGGGGGAAAAAAAAATGAAGCCAGAACCCAGATGAAGTCAATTTTAAGAAAAGAAAGCTAGCCTAACACAGACACAGACTTTGGTTACACTACACACCACCTACTTTTTGTTTTAAGGTAATGCTTTAAAATAAAATAAATTTAATTTATTAAATAAATTAAATAAAAATGTTCACTTTTCTCTTCTCTTAAAAACCCCTCAAACGTCTCCCCTCTACTCCCCTTAGAGTAGAGGTCTGATAGAACCTCAATTGTTAAAACCAAACTCAAAACAAAAGCAGATGTATTTCATTAAAGAAACAGAAAAATGAACATACAAGATGATGCTTTATATAAATAAATTTTATGGAGCATCTAGTACAAATATCACATACAGACTGGGCAGGTTCTCATCTTAAAAATTCTGGTAGTTGGGCATGAGAAACTTGGGCAAGGACATGGGGTTTACCTAATCTTAGGACATCACCAAAAAAACCCATAGATTATCTTTTACTTAAAATAGCAAACAACAGATATGGTCCATAAGAGGTTGACCCTTGCCTTTGAGGTCTTGGAAAACGGATCATATGCATGTCTGCTTCTGCTCCCTTAAAAATAAAAGGAATCTTACTGGAGACCAGGAAAGGAGTCAACCATCCATTTCACTCAAGTGAAAACACAGCCGTCCACTTTTAAGAATTTTAGTACCAAATATAACTTTACTCATCATTCTATGGAAAGCATTCTTTTAGTAAGCTCAAAGGCTGTGCTAAATGTCCCCACTGAACAGGGCTAAATTTAACTGAAGGGAATGGTCCCATAGGCTGTATTCTCATCAGTATACATTGTCAGTAAGTTTCATTAGTTATCAAATGGAACTGAATTTTGGCCAGAGGGAAGATTTACTGTAGAGTCAATTTCAAACACTGTAGAGTTTTTGAAAATAACTTTAAGGCTTGTTTTTGCTTTTTCTCTAAATGGGAAAAAGTGGCACAGTTTGAGATGGGAGCTTTAAAACGTTTTATGTATAACCAGCAATTTGAGTGGGTGCTTCACCTGCAGGAAAAGAGAATTTTCATGTGTAATTTCAGCAACTATCCATGAAGTTGTAAAAACAGATGCCAATTTGTATGTACACTTTCCCAGTATAATCCCTTACTCCATTTAATACTGGTTAAGAACACCACAGAAACTCACCGATGACCATTCCATACAGAAAAAGCCCCCTACTTTGCTAAGAAAAGAATTGAATTAAAAAGGATGATATAGAATTAAACATTTAAATAGGTGAAGGAGAAGTTCTGGAAAGAGAAAACCAAACTTTATTTTTATTAAAAACAAGAATATTAATATATTAGACATATCCAGCATGTGACACAACACCACGTAGTATTTCTAGAAAGATGTCAGACAATCTTAATATTTTAAAAGGTTTTCTTGGCTGGGCGCAGTGGCTCACGCCTGTAATCCTAGCACTCTGGGAGACCGAGGCGGGCGGATCTCTCAAGGTCAGGAGTTCAAAACCAGCTTAAGGAAGAGTGAGACCCTGTCTCTACTAAAAATAGAAAGAAATTAAGTGGCAAACTAAAAACATATAGAAAAAATTAGCCAGGCATGGTAGCGCATGCCTGTAGTCCCAGCTACTCGGGAGGCTGAGGCAGGAGGATCGCTTCAGCCCAGGAGTTTGAGGTTGCTGTGAGCTAGGCTGACGCCATAGCACTCGCTCTAGCCCAGGCAACAGAGCTGTCTCAAAAAAAAAAAAAAAAGAAAAGAAAAGAAAAAGGTTTTCTTAAATAATTCTCCCCATGGCCAATCTGAAAATGAAGGATAAGTAGTCTTCGCTTCAGAAAAAACAATTCCCCTATCAAAATGGAAGAAACTTTTTTTATAGGTAGAGCAAATCAAATTTCAAATAAAAACACAAATGTTTCACTAACCATATATCTAAGAAGAGAATATGCTTAAATACATGCAAAGCTGATTTTCCCCATATCTATTTCTATTGTTTTCACTTTCTTTGAACTTTATTCTTAATATCCACAGGTCTCAGGAGAGCAGACTCACGAGAGCCGCAGCTTGCTCTCCGCAGCCCCATCAGTCTCTCTGACAGCACCTCTCTCAAGGTTAATTCAGATACTTATCTTTGTTACAAATAAAAACAAAGCTCCAAACCACGACTGATACAAGCCTCCCTTTCAGTCCCCTCTACTCTGCATTATTAGAAGGTGACTAAAACTATCAGCTTTGTCAAAAGATGTACTTGAATATTACTCCTCAAAGAATAAAAATACATAAGTAAATGCTCTCAACTAAGGGAAGATGGCATTTCTTTTGTTAAAACATGCAAGGCCCTTAAAGGGTAACCTGTGGAATTTTAGAAAATATTTATGAGAGTGCTGAACTGAATATCATTCAAAGTTTCAAAACAATTTTGTAACTACATTTTTAGATTTTATTTTCATTATTTATAACTATAATTATAGCTGTAATTATTGAACCTATGTAAAACATTGTTTCAGAAAGGCTAAAAACAAATTTTAAAAGTAACCCTTCACTTACAGCAGATATAAACTAGTTGAAAAGGAAAAAGAAAATTGTTTAAATCATACAAGGGCAATTATAAAACAATGTATTGAAAGGTATAAAAACAATAAAGCATAATTAAACATACAGACTAAGAAACAACAGATAAGACAATAACATGAACAGTGTAGAGTTCAGCAACAAAGGATAATTTTAAGGCAGAAACTTCTTGTGCTAAAATTGGAAATCCACAGGAAAAAAATTCTGCATAAAGAGAAGAGCACAGATTAGGAAATCAAAAAATTAACACCAACAGTATCACCTTGTCCACAACACAGTAGCCATGCTCATGACCATCTTACCTAAAGATGAGGTTTAAAACATTTAGAGGGTTTGGTTAATGGAGATTCCAAATGCCAAGTGCTGTGGTCTGAATGTTTGTGTCCCCCTCAAATTCATATGTTGAAATCTAATTTCCAGTGTGACAGTATTAGGACGTGGAGCCTTTGGGAGGCCATTAGGTCATGAGAGCAAAGCCCTCAAGAAAGGGATTAATGAATGCCCCAATAAAAGAAGCCCCCAAAAGCTACTCTGGGTCCCTTCCACCAGGTGAGGACACAGCAAGAAGACACCATCCACGAACCAGAAAGTGGGCCTCACAGACACCAAATCTGCTGGTTTCTTGATTGTGGATTTCTTAAGCTCCAGAACTGTGAAAAATAAATTTCTGTTTTTTTATAAGCTAGCCAGTTTATGGTACTTTGTTATAGCAACCTAAATAAACTAAGACTCCAGGCTAAAATGCCTGTGACTGCAAGTTTTTGACAACTATAGATACAATTAAAATCAATAAACATTTATTAAAATCAATAAATATTTATTATAAATAAACATTTATATGCAAAGTACCAAGACACGGTTCCCAAACTGAAGTACTAACATATGGGAGAACTAAATGAATATACAGAAATTTGAAAAACAAAAAATTCGAATAAGAATTTTTAAAATAAAAAAGCCCAATTAATTGCTATTCCTCTATTCTTTGAGACACCAAAAATATAGCTAAAGTCATTCAATTACAACTGTGTGACAAATATGGCCACAAGTATCATAGTTTTCCAAAGTTAATCATGAAACCTTCATCCATAGTCATACCCTGAATAAAGAACTGGTGTTCAAGGTGTTTCTAAATCAGAGTTTTTAAACCTCAGCACTATTCACTGTTTGGGCTGAATAAATCTTTGCTGTGGTGGCTGTCCTGTACATTATAGGACATTTAGCAGCATCCCTGACCTCTACCCACTAGATGCCAGTAGCATCTCTCAAGTGGTAATAACTAAAAATATCTCCAGAAATTGCCAAATATCTCTCAGGCCAAAATAGCCCCTGATTGAGAACTGCTGCTTTAAATACAGTAACATGAGACAAATTTATCCCATAATTCTATCAGGGAAAAAAAAATGTTTTCTCCTACTGAAATGGGTGCCTCCTTTCATAAGATAATTACAGCATCTCTCATGTTTCCCTCGCTACATCACCACAGTAGTCCCTCAGTATCTGCTGGGGACTGGTTCCAGGACCCCCTTTGGATTCCAAAATCCAGAGGTGCTCAAGTCCCTTATGTAAACTGGCATAGCATTTGCATATAACCTATGCACATCTTCCCGTATACTTTAAATCATCTCTGGATTACTTATAATACTTAATACAGTGTAAACATTATGTAAGTAGTTGTACTGCATTGCTTTCTATTTTTTTTGGTTGTCTTATTTTTTATTTTTTTTTCCCTAAATATTTTCGATCTGCCATGGGTTGAATCTGAGGAGGCAGAACTGCAGATAGAGTGCTGCCTCTGCCTGGTACATTACTACTACATAGTCCAACCCTGTTAACATCTGCTGTGATAGATGCTTTTACATATATCATCTCATCAATCCTCACCACCTGTTGAGACAGGAGCTCTGTAAGGAATTTGTCTTAGTTTTCATACAGAGAATAGTACCTTCATTTTACAGGTGAATATATTACAGTATATTTGCTAATTTTTTCATACTTTTTATGGTTTGGAGTTTCATTTAATTTTCTCTTCTCTATAATCTACCAAATATCTGTAGTAATTTCATTGTAATGTGGATATGAGATTTCTTTACAAATATTTTATTCCCGGCAGTCAATTCTTCTTTAATATGATAAATAATAAATGTAGATATGAATAAAAAGAGAAATAAATTTAGTTCCTGACTGGAGATGACTGAATAAACTACAAGTGATAATAATCTTTAAATTACTAGTATAATTCAACAAAGTAAAGAGTCTTAAGGGATATTTCAAAAGTTATTTAAAAAAACTGACAAATTTACCTAGGGAAAAAAGTTTTCAGATATCATTAATGAGGTCGAAGATGACCTACCAACTTTGTAAATACATTGCCAAACAACGTATGCACAAAATTGGATTAAAGCCAAAATAATCCAGAACGTAGAATTAAATGGAAACTTACATAATATTTAGCATATGATTAGCTAGACAGAAAAAAATTTTTTTAAAGAATATCTATTTACTAAATGCTACTAGGAGAACTGGGTATCAGTAAAGAAAAAATACTTTAAATCTATGTCTCATAAAGTACATCAAAATAAATTCCACGTGGATTAAAGAGATGAACACTTATAATAAACACACACATATATGTATAGCTAAAGAACTAAAAAGAAGTAATATATTTAACCCTATTATAAATGAGAGATAAATGAAAAAATAGCCATGGAAGGACAAGGTAGGCAAATTACAAGTTTTTTTAAAGAAAGGTTTAAACAACAAAATATAATAAATCAGTTTCAAGATAAAAATGACAGGGAAAACGTATTTGACAAGCATCATTCCTCAACTTAATAAATAACATATCAATTCAAAGTAAGTGCCATACACAGATTCATGATTGGGAGCAAATGTAATGAAAATCTGACACAGAAATTTCAGGTAATAAATCATTATATGGGAAAAAGGTACAGTTTCATTAAAGAAATGAAACATAAAACAAATTAAGGATATCATTATATGTTTATAAAATGAGCAAAACATTAAATAGAACCAAGGTGGCTATGGGGAAAACAGAATGCCTACAAACTGCCAGGAGTATTATAAATTAGCTCAACCCTTGTGGATAGAAATTTGGGAAAAGCCACAACACTTCACATATTTTGAGCAAGTAAGTTTGCTCTGAGAAATGCCCAAAGAAAATCACCCAATTGGGTAAAACTTATCTATACAAATTTGTTCAGTGAAAACTGAAATTGAAAAAATGTCCAGCAAAAGAGGAACTTGCATAAAGCTACGGAACTTTGGATTCAATTGAAAATAAGTATAAGCATCATTATGAAAACACAATTCATGGAAATGTATAAATGACGTAAGTTTTTAAAAAGCAAGATACACAACAGTGTGTGTATATAACTATTATTACAAATGAGTAAAATTAAAGTTTAGAAGAAAACGTGGAAGGATGAAGCAAACAAATATTATTGACTAATTTTTCTAGTATGGAAAAATTAAAACTGTAATTTTAAACAATAAAAGCAAATGTATATGACCTGAGTTTAAAAATTGAATAAACCAATTCCAAGAAAAGCAAAAATATGAAATAAAATGTTACTTGGAAATATAAAAAATATTTTTCAAGGAAAGGAGGAAAACACAAATAAGGAGTGTGGCTAAGAAACCAAGCCAGACTCAAGGACTCTGTTCCAGGGCTGTGTAAGTTGTTTCAACAGGCTGGCTTAGAACTGAAAGACACACTACAGTCCATACAGTAAAGTCAAGTCCTGACTGTCTTAGGATTTGTTTTAGAGATTTGAAAACAGTATCAGGAAGTTAAGTGATACCTGTGTTTTTTAGCATTTTATTAGGGAAATTTTCAAACATACACAAAAGTATAGAGAGAATTGTATAATGAACTCCATGTCACCATCATTCAGCTTTAATAATTATCCAAAAAATGGCCAATGTTTCCCCCTACTACTATTGGAATGAAAAAAATAAATAAACCCCAATGCTAGGGCTTTGGTATCCTAGGCATCTCCAAATTATTTTCATTGTCTCATCATGAAACTTTTGAATTTAAAAATACTTATTTGTATTAAGCCACTATAGTCATGAGTCCTTTTTATGTTCACACAGTCCATCTGAGGCCAATGAGTCCCTTCATTCTTGTTCTTCTGTCCTCCTTATATGAGCCCAATAGTTTTTGACGGATTCTTAATTTTTGATATCAAATGATGCTATAATGCAGTGCTTTTCAAAGTGTGGTCCCTGAACCAGGAATGTCATCAACACTTGGGAACTATTAGAAATGCAAATCCTTGGGGCTTGCCCAATACTTATTGGATCAGAAACTCTAGGGACAGGAGCCAGCAATCTGTTTTTTAAAAAGTCCTCCAGGTGACTCTAGTACATACTAAAGTTTTAGAACCACCAATCTAGGTTTACCTTGTATACTTCCTTCTCCAATCCTGGAATCAGCCAGGGGGATTTCAAGAAATCCCAAGTTTCTTTTAGTGGTGATCACACATAAATATCACAATCTCAGTGCTAGGGACATTCACTACCACTGGGTTGTCATTTGCAATAACGTGATTAAGAAATATACTTCAGTATTAATAACAGAGTGGTTAGTAAAAGAACCGAGATCAGATCCTAAGTGTCCTAATTTGTAGTCTAGTGCTCTTTTCACTATATTTGAATGAATTACATTCATGTGTAACTTGCACATGGCCATTAGCTATTGTTTTTTATAATTTTGATATCTATCATTTACTGAGACACCTTGGAAAAATCAGTTACCTACTCTAGTTTTCTCTATATGTAAAATATAAATAAATAACATCTCTCATCTTATATAAATAGGAAATAAGAGATTACATATGAAAGAACTTTTGGTTTTATCAGAACTACTGACAGAAGATTAGATGAATATCTTTTATTTACAAAGATAGCCTGATAACAGAAAACATTAAACAGAAAACATATATGAAACAGGTAAGGGGCCAACATAAACACAGGCTTGCTGTAGCATAAAATAAATATTTTCTACAATTAAAAAACAACATGATCATCATTCAAGAAGGGAGGTTAAATTGAAACCCTAGAAATAGTCAAATTATTAACCAATTTCATAAAATATAAAGATGCCACTTAAAACTTCTGGGCAATGAATAACTTATTATAAATATTCTAGTGAAATTGTTAGCTATAAAGAAGAAATATCCTCACCACACAAAATGCCCTAAAATAAATTAAAAGGTAAAGGTAAAAAATAAAAGCACAGAACTTAAAAATACTTATGGGTACATATATACTCTCACAATGGGGACACTAAGCAAAAAATCCATGGGAGGAAGGTAACATGGAAGGGACAGAGATCTCAGTTACATTAAGAAACAAATGAAAATTCAAGACATGAAAAAACACTCAATGTCAATGATCATCAGAGAAATATAAATTAAAACAAAAATGAAATACTTTCTACCCATCAGACTTGCACTTTCTTTAAAAAGGACGAACAGCAGGAAAAAGAGAAAATTGCCAATATTAACTGTTGTTGGTATATGGGTGAGGGAAAATTGGTATGCTGCTTTTTCCAAAAGTTGGTGCATTTGAGGAAATTTATACTTTTTCTATAAGGGGTAGAATCAGTAAAAGTTACATAAAAGAGGAATAAAAAAAGAAGTAAAAAGCAGAGTCCTCATGTTTTAAATGAATTTGTTGTTAAGCCTAAAAATGGCTTCTAGATAACTCCTCCAAATCTCTCCAGTAAAGACTGTATAGCCGGGCGTGGTGGCTTACACCTGTACTCCTAGCTCTGGGACGCCGAGGCGGGCGGATTGCTCAAGGTCAGAAGTTCAAAACCAGCCTGAGCAAAAGTGAGACCCCGTCTCTACTATAAATAGAAAGAAATTAATTGGACAACTAAAAAAATATATATATAAAATTAGCCGGGCATGGTGGTGCATGCCTGTAGTTCCAGCTACTTGGAAGGCTGAGGCAGGAGGATCACTTCAGCCCAGGAGTTTGAGGTTGCTGTGAGCTAGGCTGATGCCACGGCACTCTAGCCCGGGCAATTGAGTAAGACTCTGTCTCAAAAAATAAAAAAGACAGTATAATTATGCAACTGTGGCATACATGCTCTATCATATCCAAACAGAAAATACAACTAGAGAAAAACAATCTGGCAGTGCCTTAATAGTCTTACCAGGAGTTTTGGAGGATTTTAGCAAGTTTATGGTATTCTTGTCTAAAATATAAACCTTAATTCTGAAGCATTACAGTCAAGACACATAGGGCCAGGTGCGGTGGCTCATGCCGATAATCCCAGCACTTTGGGAGGCTGAGGAGGGAAGATCACTTGAAGCCACTTCAAGACCAGCCTGAGCAAGAGCAAGGCCCTGTCTCTACAAAAAACAGAAAAATTAGCTGGGTGTGGTGGTGTGCACCTGTAATCCCAGCTACTTGGGAGGCTGAGGTAGGAGAATCCCTTGAGCCCAGGAGTTTGAGGTTGCAGTGAGCTATGATGCACCACTGCACTCTAGCCCGGGTGACAGACTGAGACCCTGCCTCAAAAATAAAAAATAAGAGACAAATAAGACAGGCTACAGATCAAGAAAGACCCAGTTAAAAGCATGGCTAAACCACTTATAAAGCTTAGTAATGCAATGTCTCTGAGATTATTTCCTCATCTGCAAAATGTGGATTACCGAGAAGGTTAGAAAAAAAGGAATGACCAGGGCCTAGTTTTAAATACTGGGAACCTAATTGACACTTATAATATGGCAGTTGCTGCTACTGTTATTTAGCCTGGTTTAATTAATCTGTGAATAATTAGGTTTACACATCAATTATCACTCCATTGAAGCAAAAAATATAGTTTATATGTCCTGTATGATGACAAAATATTCTCTCTGAATTGAATTTTTAAAAGAGGAAATGAAGGACAGATTGAGAAAAGGAAAGAAAGGTAGAAAGGAAAGAGAAAGAAGAATGGAAAAAGGGAAGAAAGACACAAATCAAGATTAGCAATGCATTTTAATGAATGGAATTGGCAGTTAAAATGACAGCCCTGAAGCTTAATATAACCCACTCATTAAACTGTCGTTGAACTTACCAATTAAGTGTGATCAACTTGAAGCAAGATGAACTTTCCCTTCTATGCTGAGGTGTCTTCACAAAGCTGTGGAATAAAACTTGCATTTTCTATTTAAAGCCATTCCTTTATTGCTAACAGTTGGTCTGACAGAAAGGCAGCAAGCAGTAAGGTTAGAAAGACAAAAAAGAGGAGGATAAAGATGAAGAGAAAAACAACATGCAATTATGGCTCAATCTCTTCACCAGATCCGTTCAGATTCTCCTTGTGTTCTAACCTGTAGTTGCTGGGAGCTGTCATTGAGATTGTCCTCCCTTCGCCGCGCCTCCTCTAGCATCTGCGCACTCTTCTTTTTTTCCACCTGTTCCTTGTGCTTCAGATTTGCTACCTTCTTATTCTGGTCTTTCACTTGCCTAATGACAGGGGAAGAAAAATCAAGTCTTGCATATGTACGCACAGAAAAGAATATGTTTACTTACAAACTGACACCAGTGGCATCAAGGAACAGCTAAAAACCAATAAAGAATTCCTACTGCAAAATTTTTTCAACAATTCCAAACTCTTTCCTACCAATGGTAGCAAATTGTTCACAAAAATTTCCTCTAAAGAGCATGCATTTCACAGATAGTTGAGGGATTTGAGAGCAGAGGAGGGCTGAGAACAAACATAATATCCAAAATATCCTGGGGAGTCTAACAGGATATGGAATGTCATGATAAGTGGTACATCTAAAATTAGTAGCCCTGTGCAATGGTAAATAGTAATAATAAAAAAAAAGAATATGTATTTCAGCATGTAGTTCATAAAGCACAATGAAATCATAAAACAAAAGAAAGGTATTGGATAATTTTAAATGACCAAAAAAAAAGCCAAGTCACAGATTTATGTTGGAAAAATAGAAGCAGTCTCCTGACAACAATACACTGAAATATTAGGATGGCTGATTAAGAAAGATTTTGTAGTATCACTCTAACTTGACCACTTTTAAATATTTTAAACATTCAGAAGGCTATACATTATGTGTATGTATGTGAAAATAGTGATATAAAGATGTAGGAACCCAGCTTAAGAAAGAGAACAGTATACCTACTCTGAAGCTCCCCACGTGCCTCAACCTATACCATTCCACTGCCTGTTAGTCTACCTCCACTGATAAGAGTAACCTATACCTGAAAATTTGTGTTTAAAATCCCCCAGCTTTTTATTATGGTTTGCTACATCTACATATAGATCCTTCATTTATAGTCTGCATGTTTTTGAACTTTATAAAGTTTACTAATAAGCTATTTTTCCTTTCAATATATATGTTTTGAGACTCAGACTAAGCAGAGTGTAATGTAGCTTTTTATCGGCTCCATTTTCACTGCAGTATGAAATGACATATGGTAATATTTTAACTTGGTCTCAAGTGGATGGGCAAGTGTGTGGTTTCCATTTTCTTCCTATTATAAACAAGGTACATTCTGTCATACCTGTGCAAGAGTTTCTCCAAGGTTTATAGGCCTATAAACTGAATTGCTAGGCCATATAATAGGTACATCTTATTTTATTTTCCAAGAAGTTACATTTATACTCTCAAAAATAGTACATAACAACACCCATTACACTTTTCCACATCTACTAACACTTGGTACTATCTAACTTTCTAAATTTGGCCAATCTGGTAGATATAAAATAGTATCTCATTATAGTTGTAAGATGCATGTTTTTGACTACTTATGCTGAATGTCTTTTCATATGGTATTTAGCCATTCCTCTTTCTAATTCCTTGAAACAGCTATTCATGTCTTTTGCCCATTTTTAAATTAGGGTATCTTTTTCTTATTGACTTAGAGGTATTCTTTATATGCTATAGATAATAATATTTTATTTGCTATATGTTATTTAATATTTTCTTCAAACCTATGAATTCTTTGATTGTGTTATGGTATCTTTTCATTTACAGAATTTAAAAATTTAAATTGTTTCAAATTCACCCAATCTTCTCCTTGATGGTATGCAATTTGGTGATGTTTTTCAACAAAATTTTGCTCATCCCAAGTTCATAAAGATACTCCCCTAAAAATGTTATAACTTTGTCTTTCACACTGAAATCATTAATCCACCTGAAACTGATGTTGTGTGTATGATATGAGCTAAAGACATAATTTCATTTTTTGGGGTATGGTATAAGAATAAAATTTCATTTTTTACGTGTACTAATAACTAATTGTCCCAGCAATACTTACATGCATTGCTAATTCTGGCATATGCAAAGTTACTGTATACATGTGTGTCTGCTATGTGGCTCTCTAGTTTGGTATGTTATGATATTTCAGTGCCAGATCTATACAACTTTAATCACTACAGCTTTATAAGAAGCCTCAGTAACTGGTAAGGCAAGCCTCCTCCTACCTTTATCTTCTTATTCAAAATAGCCTTGGTTATTCCTCGCTGTTTATGCTTTTTGGACAAATTTCAGAACTAGCCTGTCAAGTTCCACCAAACCAACCAACCAACTACAGCAACAAAAACTACACAGTAGCCTTTGGTATTCTGACTCCAGTTGCAAGAAATGATACCTTCATGCTCTTGAATCTTTTAACTACTAAACATAGTATTGATGCTTCTCAACTTACGATGGGGTTACATCCCAATAAACCCATTTATAAGTTGAAAATATTGTAAGTCCAAAATGCACTTAATACACTTAACCTGTAAAGTATCACCTGTTTACCCTGTGATTGCAAGGCTAACTAGGATCTGTGGCTCACTGCCGCTGCCCAGCATCACAAGAGAGTATTGTACCACGTATCGCTAGCCCAGGAAAAGATCAAAATTCAAAATTTGAAGTACGATTTCCACTGAATGCGTATCACTTTCATACCATTGTGAAGTCAAAAAAATCGCAAGTGGAACCATCACAAGTAGGGAGCTATTTGCATATCTCTCCATTCATTTAGGTCTCCTTAAAAGGCTTCTAAAAAAACATTATATTTTCCTCCATAAAAGATATGCATCTATTTCATTCCTATGAACATCATTTTTTTTGTCATTTTAAATTCCAGACATACTTTCATTATACCCCTATACATGTTTCTTATGCATCTCCAAAAGGGGGCATTTTTCAATAATGTAAATATTAACAAAATTAATAATTCCTTGGTATCATATAATATATACTCCATATTCAAATTTCCCCAGTCATCTCAAAAAGTTATTTTTAAAATTGATTTGTTTGAATCAGAATGAAAAAAAAACTCATGTTGTGCTTGTTTGTTAGATCCTTCAAGTCTCCATTAAACTAGAGAAAAGTCTCTTACATGCTTTTCTGTCCCCTTTTTTAATGCCAGTGACTTTTTAAAAGAAACAGTCAGTTGTTCTATAAAATGACTCATATTCTGGATTGTATGTTTGCTGCTTCATGGTGAAATTTAACTTGTTTCGCTATCTCCGGCTTTTTTGGTTGTCTGTTTGCTTTTCTTGGTACTGAATGTTAGCTATAAAGACATGAATACATTCAGTGTCAATTTTTTAGGTAAGTGTTCTATACTTGATACTACCTCACATCTGAAAGTATATAATGTCTGGTTTTCCCACCCTTAATAAAGCCAAGATTCATCAGTGACTTAAGGCAGTTACAGGTGATCTCTTCATGTATGACGTTCTCCATTCATCAACATTTCCTCTAAGGGTTCCATGCAGTGATGAACGTCTCCTGAATAAATTATTTTATCTTTTTTCAAATTACATTTTCTAATGGCTTTTTGCGGGCATATAGACATGCACATGATTTCTATATATGGGTTTTACATCTGGCAAACTTGGTAAATGCTCCTGCTAATTCTAATTATTTTTCTATAGATTCTTTTGGGTTTTCTTTTTTCTTTTTTTTTTTTTT
Organism: Lepilemur ruficaudatus; assembly: GCA_963574885.1. Classification (NCBI taxonomy): domain Eukaryota; kingdom Metazoa; phylum Chordata; class Mammalia; order Primates; family Lepilemuridae; genus Lepilemur; species Lepilemur ruficaudatus. Next base: position 3,740 of record CAUYRT010025404.1, on the reverse strand, counting down.
TGGAGACAGAGTCTCACTGTGTTGCCTGGGCTAGAGTGCCATGGTGTTAGACTAGCTCACAGCAACCTCAAACTCCTGGGCTCAAGCAATCCTTCTGCCTCAGCCTCCTGAGTAGCTGGGACTACAGGCATGTGCCACCATGCCCAGCTAATTTTTTATATATATTTTTAGTTGGCCAATTAATTTCTTTCTATTTATAGTAGAGATGGGGTCTCGCTGTTGCTCAGGCTGGTCTTGAACTCCTGACATTGAGCGATCCACCCGCCTTGGCCTCCTAGAGTGCTAGGATTACAGGTGTGAACCACCACGCCCGGCCTGGGTTTTCTACATAGATAATTACATAATATACCACCAAAGAAAACCAATAAAGCTCCTATAACTGATCCAAAAGAAATAGAGATCTATGAATTGACTGACAAAGAAGTTAAAATAATCATCTTAAAGAAGCTCAATGAGCTTCAAGAGAACACAGACAAGTAAACAAAAATCAGGAAAACAAAATGAGTAGTTTAATAAAGAAATATAAATCAAAAAAGAAGAACCAAACAGAAATCCTGAAGCTGAAGAATACAATGACAGAATTGAAAAATTCAGCAGAGAGCTTCAACAGGAAATTCAATCATGCGGAAGAAAAAAATCAGAGAACTAAAAGGTCATTTGAAATAAAGTAGAGAAACATACAAAACAATAAAGTAGTGAAACAAAAAGAAAAAAGAATAAAAAAGAATGACAGAAAATCACATGGGATCTCAAATAAGTGAATATGCGCATTATGGGAGTCCCAAAAGAAGACAGAGAAAGATACAGTCAGAAAGTTTATTTAAATGAATGGTGCCTGAAAATGTCCAAAATTTGAAAGGGGTTTGGAAATCTAGATTCACGAAGCTCAAAGGCTCAACTCAACAAAGATTACACTGAAACACATTATAATCAAATTGTGAAAAGTCAAAAGCAAAGAGGGAATTTTGAAAGTAGCAAGAGAGAAGCAACTTGTCAAATACAAGGGACCCCCTTCTCATCCTCGCCCCATCCCACCATAACCATCACCATCACCATCCCACCATAACCATCACCATCACCAGTAAGGCTATCAGCAGATTTCTCAGCAGAAATCTGGCAGATCAGCAGGGAATGGGATGATATATGGAAAGTGCTAAAAGATTAAACAACAACAACAACAACAACAAACAACAAAAACCCAACAACAACAATATCTGGTAAAGCTGTCTTTCAGAAATGAAAATGAGATAAAGATATTTCCAGACAAATAAAAGCTGAGGGAGTTCATCACACTAGACCTGCCTTACAAGAAAAGTTAAAGGGAGTTCTTCAAGTTAAAAATAAAGGACACTAAGTAAAAACATGAAAACACATCAAAGTATAAAACTTACCGGTAAAGGTAAATATAAAGTCAAATTCAGAATACTGTAACACTGTAATTGTGGTACAAAGTCACTTTTAACTCTAGTATAAAAGTTAAAAGAAAAAAGTGTTAAAATAACTACAGCTACAATAATTTGTTAATGGGTGCACAATATAAAAAGATGTAAAGTGTGACATCAATAACATAAACTGTGGAGGAAGGAGAAACAGAAGTGTAGAGGTTTTGTATCTAATTGAAGTTTAGTTAGCATAACCTTAAAATAGACTGTTATAACTATATATACAACTAAATATATAACTATATTTTATGTAACCTTCATTGTGATCAAAGAAAACAGCCTCAATAATACCTAAAAAATAGAAGGGACTCAACATACACTACCACAGGAAATCATCAAATCAGAAAAGAACACAGCAAGAGAAGAAGAAAAGAAACAAAGGATCTACAAAATAGCAAGAAATCAACAAAACGAGCTTACCTATCCACAATTACTTTAAATGTAAATGGATTAAATTCTCCGATCAAAAGATATAGAGTGGCTAAATGACTTTTTTAAAAAAAAGATCCAACAATATGTTGCCTACAAGAAACTCACGGTAGCTGTAAGGATACACATAAGCTGAAAGGAAAAACATAAAGGATGAAAAAAGATATTCCAGGCAAATCGCAACCAAAAAGAAACAGAAGTGGCCTTACCTATGTGAGACACAATAGACTTTAAGATCTGTCACAGAGACAAAAATGTTACCATACAAGGATAAATTAGTCAATTCACCAAGAGTATATAATAACCTTATAAGTAAAAGGTTAACTTTAAATATATATGCACTTAACACTGGAGCACATAAGTATAAAAAGCAAGTACTAATAGAACTGAAGCTCCCAGCAAGCAATACAATAGTAATAGAGGACTTCACTAACTCACTTTTAACAATGGATAGATTCATCCAAACAGAATATCAGTATGGGAATATCAGACATGAATAACATCATAGACCAAATGAACCTAACAGAGTATACAGAACATTCCATCAACAGCAAAATACATATCAAATGTACACAGAACATTTCCCAATAGAGATCATATGTTAGGCTACAAAATAATTCTAAAATCTGAGGAAATCAAAATCATATCCATAGGAATGAAGGCTTCAGTCACTCCACCAGGAAAAGGACCATGAACTGAGGTCCCTGCTGAAGGCAAAGGGAATACAAAATAGGTAATGGAAGACAGTAATTATCAATACCAACTAGGAGCACATGACCAGTTACAGAAACAAGGACTATAATTGTCATGAGTATTTCTACCTTATATTTTTAGAAATAAAAGTAAAAAAAATCACATCAAGTATCTTTTCTGACCAAAATTGTATGAAACTAGAAATCAATAACAGGAAGAAAATCGAAAAATTCACAAACCTATAAACAGGAGAAAAATTGAAAAGTTTACAAAATAAACAATAGACTCCCCAAAAACCAATGGATCAAAGAAGAAATTAAAACAAAAGTCAAAGTCATCTTGGGTAAACGAAAATGGAAAAACAACAAACCAAAACCTAGAGGATACATTCACAGCAGTTCTAAGAGGAGAGTTTATGGCAATAAACCTCTATATTAAGAAAAAAAAATCTCAAATTAACAACCTAATTTTACACTCCAAAGAAATAGTAAAAAGAATCAATTAAGCCCAAAGTTAGCAAAAGAAATAAAAAAACAGAAAAAATGAAATAGAGACTAGAAAGACAACTGAAAAGATCAATAAAACTTAAGAGTTGTTTTTTTCAAAAGATAAACAAACTGACAAACCTTTAGCTAGACTAACCAAGAAAAAAAAATAAAGAGAATTCAAATGAATAAAATCAGAGTTGAAAAGAGACACTACAACTGATACCACAGAAATACAGAGAGATTATGAAAACTTATATACCAATACATGGGATAACTTAGAAAAACGGATAAATTCCTAGAAACATACAACCTACTAAGACTGAATCATGAAGAAATGATAAAGAAATAGTAACCGCTGAATAGACCAGTAACAAATAAGGAAGCTGAAGCAGTAATCAGATGGCTTCATTCACGGGTGAACTCTCCCAAACATTTAAAGAAGAACTAATACTTTGATACAGGCCAGTCTCACTGGGGTTAGGTGGTATCTCATTGTGGTTTTGATTTGCTTTCTCTAATGATTAGAGGTGATGAACTTTTTTTAATGTTTTTTGGCCATTATTCTGTCTTCTTTGGAGAAGTTTCTGTTCATCTCCTTTGCCCATTTATAAATGGGGTTTTTTGATTTTTTCTTGTTAATTCTTTTGAGTTCTAGGTAGATTCTTGTTATCAGACCTTTGTCGGAGGT